>CATIXX010000023.1:0-76953 GCA_949716465.1 Chalcosyrphus nemorum | reverse complement strand
TTTTCTCAAAAAGTATCCGTCGCATCGCAAAACGGATTGCAGATTTGGAATCCTCATGAAATTTTCTTTCCGATAACATTACCCTTTGTTGATTGGAGCATCCTGGCGCGATATAAGAAAAATTACGATTCACGCATTGAATTTTTTTTAAAGAAATTTTAAGTTTTTGAAGGCTGCTCAAAAATATCATTTTCTCAAAAAGTATCCGTCGCATCGCAAAACGGATTGCAGATTTGGAATCCTCATGAAATTTTCTTTCCGATAACATTACCCTTTGTTGATTGGAGCATCCTGGCGCGATATAAGAAAAATTACGATTCTCGCATTGAATTTTTTTTAAGAAATTTTAAATTTTTGAAGGCTGCACACAAATATCATTTTCTCAAAAAGTATCCGTCGCATCGCAAAACGGATTGCAGATTTGGAATCTTGATGAAATTTTCATTCCGATAACATTACCATTTGTCGATTGGAGCATCTTGGCGCGCTATAAGAAAAATTACGTTCCACGCATTGAATTTTTTTTAAAGAAATTTTAAGTTTTTGAAGGCTGCTCAAAAATATCATTTTCTCAAAAAGTATCCGTCGCATCGCAAAACGGATTGCAGATTTGGAATCCTCATGAAATTTTCTTTCCGATAACATTACCCTTTGTTGATTGGAGCATCCCGGCGCGATATAAGAAAAATTACGATTCACGCATTGAATTTTTTTTAAGAAATTTTAAGTTTTTGAAGGCTGCTCAAAAATATCATTTTCTCAAAAAGTATCCGTCGCATCGCAAAACGGATTGCAGATTTGGAATCTTGATGAAATTTTCATTCCGATAACATTACCATTTGTCGATTGGAACATCTTGGCGCGCTATAAGAAAAATTACGTTC
Organism: Chalcosyrphus nemorum; assembly: GCA_949716465.1. Taxonomy (NCBI): domain Eukaryota; kingdom Metazoa; phylum Arthropoda; class Insecta; order Diptera; family Syrphidae; genus Chalcosyrphus; species Chalcosyrphus nemorum. The sequence goes on along the minus strand of CATIXX010000023.1, from coordinate 76,069 downwards.
CACGCATTGAATATTTTTTAAAGAAATTTTAAGTTTTGAAGGCTGCACAAAAATATCATTTTCTCAAAAAGTATCCGTCGCATCGCAAAACGGATTGCAGATAGATCTTGGCGCGCTATAAGAAAAATTACGTTCCACGCATTGAATTTTTTTTTAAAGAGATTTTAAGTTTTTGAAGGCTGCTCAAAAATATCATTTTCTCAAAAAGTATCCGTCGCATCGCAAAACGGATCGCAGATTTAGAATCCTCATGAAATTTTCTTTCCGATAACATTACCTTTTGGTGATTGGAGCATCCTGGCGCGATATAAGAAAAATTACGATTCTCGCATTGAATTTTTTTTAAGAAATTTTAAATTTTTGAAGGCTGCACACAAATATCATTTTCTCAAAAAGTATCCGTCGCATCGCAAAACGGATTGCAGATTTGGAATCTTGATGAAATTTTCATTCCGATAACATTACCATTTGTCGATTGGAACATCTTGGCGCGCTATAAGAAAAATTACGTTCCACGCATTGAATTTTTTTTAAAGAAATTTTAAGTTTTTGAAGGCTGCTCAAAAATATCATTTTCTCAAAAAGTATCCGTCGCATCGCAAAACGGATTGCAGATTTGGAATCCTCATGAAATTTTCTTTCCGATAACATTACCCTTTGTTGATTGGAGCATCCTGGCGCGATATAAGAAAAATTACGATTCACGCATTGAATATTTTTTAAAGAAATTTTAAGTTTTTGAAGGCTGCACACAAATTACATTTTCTCAAAATGTATCCGTCGCATCGCAAAACGGATTGCAGATTTGGAATCTTGATGAAATTTTCTTTCCGATAACATTACCATTTGTCGATTGGATCATCTTGGCGCGCTATAAGAAAAAGTACGTTCCACGCATTGAATTTTTTTTAAAGAAATTTTAAGTTTTTGAAGGCTTCTCAAAAATATCATTTTCTCAAAAAGTATCCGTCGCATCGCAAAACGGATTGCAGATTTGGAATCCTCATGAAATTTTCTTTCCGATAACATTACCCTTTGTTGATTGGAGCATCCTGGCGCGATATAAGAAAAATTACGATTCACGCATTGAATTTTTTTTAAAGAAATTTTAAGTTTTTGAAGGCTGCTCAGAAATATCATTTTCTCAAAAAGTATCCGTCGCATCGCAAAACGGATTGCAGATTTGGAATCCTCATGAAATTTTCTTTCCGATAACATTACCCTTTGTTGATTGGAGCATCCCGGCGCGATATAAGAAAAATTACGATTCACGCATTGAATTTTTTTTAAGAAATTTTAAGTTTTTGAAGGCTGCTCAAAAATATCATTTTCTCAAAAAGTATCCGTCGCATCGCAAAACGGATTGCAGATTTGGAATCCTCATGAAATTTTCTTTCCGATAACATTACCCTTTGTTGATTGGAGCATCCCGGCGCGATATAAGAAAAATTACGATTCACGCATTGAATTTTTTTTAAGAAATTTTAAATTTTTGAAGGCTGCTCAAAAATATCATTTTCTCAAAAAGTATCCGTCGCATCGCAAAACGGATTGCAGATTTGGAATCTTGATGAAATTTTCATTCCGATAACATTACCATTTGTCGATTGGAACATCTTGGCGCGCTATAAGAAAAATTACGTTCCACGCATTGAATTTTTTTTAAAGAAATTTTAAGTTTTTGAAGGCTGCTCAAAAATATCATTTTCACAAAAAGTATACGTCGCATCGCAAAACGGATTGCAGATTTAGAATCCTCATGAAATGTTCTTTCCGATAACGTTACCCTTTGTTGATTGGAGCATCCTGGCGCGCTATAAGAAAAATTACGTTCCACGCATTGAATATTTTTAAAGAAATTTTAAGTTTTTGAAGGCTGCCCAAAAATATCATTTTCTCAAAATGTATCCGTCGCATCGCAAAACGGATTGCAGATTTGGAATCTTGATGAAATTTTCTTTCCGATAACGTTACCATTTGTCGATTGGATCATCTTGGCGCGCTATAAGAAAAAGTACGTTCCACGCATTGAATTTTTTTTAAAGAAATTTTAAGTTTTTGAAGGCTGCTCAAAAATATCATTTTCTCAAAAAGTATCCGTCGCATCGCAAAACGGATAGCAGATTTGGAATCCTCATGAAATTTTCTTTCCGATAACGTTACCCTTTGTTGATTGGAGCATCCTGGCGCGCTATAAGAAAAATTACGTTCCACGCATTGAATATTTTTTAAAGAAATTTTAAGTTTTTGAAGGCTGCACAAAAATATCATTTTCTCAAAAAGTATCCGTCGCATCGCAAAACGGATTGCAGATTTGGAATCCTCATGAAATTTTCTTTCCGATAACATTACCCTTTGTTGATTGGAGCATCCTGGCGCGATATAAGAAAAATTACGATTCACGCATTGAATTTTTTTTAAAGAAATTTTAAGTTTTTGAAGGCTGCTCAGAAATATCATTTTCTCAAAAAGTATCCGTCGCATCGCAAAACGGATTGCAGATTTGGAATCCTCATGAAATTTTCTTTCCGATAACATTACCCTTTGTTGATTGGAGCATCCCGGCGCGATATAAGAAAAATTACGATTCACGCATTGAATTTTTTTTAAGAAATTTTAAGTTTTTGAAGGCTGCTCAAAAATATCATTTTCTCAAAAAGTATCCGTCGCATCGCAAAACGGATTGCAGATTTGGAATCCTCATGAAATTTTCTTTCCGATAACATTACCCTTTGTTGATTGGAGCATCCCGGCGCGATATAAGAAAAATTACGATTCACGCATTGAATTTTTTTTAAGAAATTTTAAATTTTTGAAGGCTGCTCAAAAATATCATTTTCTCAAAAAGTATCCGTCGCATCGCAAAACGGATTGCAGATTTGGAATCTTGATGAAATTTTCATTCCGATAACATTACCATTTGTCGATTGGAACATCTTGGCGCGCTATAAGAAAAATTACGTTCCACGCATTGAATTTTTTTTAAAGAAATTTTAAGTTTTTGAAGGCTGCTCAAAAATATCATTTTCACAAAAAGTATACGTCGCATCGCAAAACGGATTGCAGATTTAGAATCCTCATGAAATGTTCTTTCCGATAACGTTACCCTTTGTTGATTGGAGCATCCTGGCGCGCTATAAGAAAAATTACGTTCCACGCATTGAATATTTTTTAAAGAAATTTTAAGTTTTTGAAGGCTGCCCAAAAATATCATTTTCTCAAAATGTATCCGTCGCATCGCAAAACGGATTGCAGATTTGGAATCTTGATGAAATTTTCTTTCCGATAACGTTACCATTTGTCGATTGGATCATCTTGGCGCGCTATAAGAAAAAGTACGTTCCACGCATTGAATTTTTTTTAAAGAAATTTTAAGTTTTTGAAGGCTGCTCAAAAATATCATTTTCTCAAAAAGTATCCGTCGCATCGCAAAACGGATAGCAGATTTGGAATCCTCATGAAATTTTCTTTCCGATAACGTTACCCTTTGTTGATTGGAGCATCCTGGCGCGCTATAAGAAAAATTACGTTCCACGCATTGAATATTTTTTAAAGAAATTTTAAGTTTTTGAAGGCTGCACAAAAATATCATTTTCTCAAAAAGTATCCGTCGCATCGCAAAACGGATTGCAGATTTGGAATCTTGATGAAATTTTCATTCCGATAACATTACCATTTGTCGATTGGAACATCTTGGCGCGCTATAAGAAAAATTACGTTCCACGCATTGAATTTTTTTTAAAGAAATTTTAAGTTTTTGAAGGCTGCTCAAAAATATCATTTTCTCAAAAAGTATCCGTCGCATCGCAAAACGGATTGCAGATTTGGAATCCTCATGAAATTTTCTTTCCGATAACATTACCCTTTGTTGATTGGAGCATCCTGGCGCGATATAAGAAAAATTACGATTCACGCATTGAATATTTTTTAAAGAAATTTTAAGTTTTTGAAGGCTGCACACAAATTACATTTTCTCAAAATGTATCCGTCGCATCGCAAAACGGATTGCAGATTTGGAATCTTGATGAAATTTTCTTTCCGATAACATTACCATTTGTCGATTGGAACATCTTGGCGCGCTATAAGAAAAATTACGTTCCACGCATTGAATTTTTTTTAAAGAAATTTTAAGTTTTTGAAGGCTGCTCAAAAATATCATTTTCTCAAAAAGTATCCGTCGCATCGCAAAACGGATTGCAGATTTGGAATCCTCATGAAATTTTCTTTCCGATAACATTACCCTTTGTTGATTGGAGCATCCTGGCGCGATATAAGAAAAATTACGATTCACGCATTGAATATTTTTTAAAGAAATTTTAAGTTTTTGAAGGCTGCTCAAAAATATCATTTTCTCAAAAAGTATCCGTCGCATCGCAAAACGGATTGCAGATTTGGAATCTTGATGAAATTTTCATTCCGATAACATTACCATTTGTCGATTGGAACATCTTGGCGCGCTATAAGAAAAATTACGTTCCACGCATTGAATATTTTTTAAAGAAATTTTAAGTTTTTGAAGGCTGCACAAAAATATCATTTTCTCAAAAAGTATCCGTCGCATCGCAAAACGGATTGCAGATAGATCTTGGCGCGCTATAAGAAAAATTACGTTCCACGCATTGAATTTTTTTTTAAAGAGATTTTAAGTTTTTGAAGGCTGCTCAAAAATATCATTTTCTCAAAAAGTATCCGTCGCATCGCAAAACGGATTGCAGATTTGGAATCCTCATGAAATTTTCTTTCCGATAACATTACCCTTTGTTGATTGGAGCATCCTGGCGCGATATAAGAAAAATTACGATTCTCGCATAGAATTTTTTTTAAGAAATTTTAAATTTTGAAGGCTGCACACAAATATCATTTTCTCAAAAAGTATCCGTCGCATCGCAAAACGGATTGCAGATTTGGAATCTTGATGAAATTTTCATTCCGATAACATAACCATTTGTCGATTGGAACATCTTGGCGCGCTATAAGAAAAATTACGTTCCACGCATTGAATTTTTTTTAAAGAAATTTTAAGTTTTTGAAGGCTGCTCAAAAATATCATTTTCTCAAAAAGTATCCGTCGCATCGCAAAACGGATTGCAGATTTGGAATCCTCATGAAATTTTCTTTCCGATAACATTACCCTTTGTTGATTGGAGCATCCTGGCGCGATATAAGAAAAATTACGATTCTCGCATAGAATTTTTTTTAAGAAATTTTAAATTTTTGAAGGCTGCACACAAATATCATTTTCTCAAAAAGTATCCGTCGCATCGCAAAACGGATTGCAGATTTGGAATCTTGATGAAATTTTCATTCCGATAACATAACCATTTGTCGATTGGAACATCTTGGCGCGCTATAAGAAAAATTACGTTCCACGCATTGAATTTTTTTTAAAGAAATTTTAAGTTTTTGAAGGCTGCTCAAAAATATCATTTTCTCAAAAAGTATCCGTCGCATCGCAAAACGGATTGCAGATAGATCTTGGCGCGCTATAAGAAAAATTACGTTCCACGCATTGAATTTTTTTTTAAAGAGATTTTAAGTTTTTGAAGGCTGCTCAAAAATATCATTTTCTCAAAAAGTATCCGTCGCATCGCAAAACGGATTGCAGATTTGGAATCTTGATGAAATTTTCTTTCCGATAACATTACCATTCGTCGATTGGAACATCTTGGCGCGCTATAAGAAAAATTACGTTCCACGCATTGAATTTTTTTTAAAGAAATTTTAAGTTTTTGAAGGCTGCTCAAAAATATCATTTTCTCAAAAAGTATCCGTCGCATCGCAAAACGGATTGCAGATTTGGAATCCTCATGAAATTTTCTTTCCGATAACATTACCCTTTGTTGATTGGAGCATCCTGGCGCGATATAAGAAAAATTACGATTCACGCATTGAATATTTTTTAAAGAAATTTTAAGTTTTTGAAGGCTGCTCAAAAATATCATTTTCTCAAAAAGTATCCGTCGCATCGCAAAACGGATTGCAGATTTGGAATCTTGATGAAATTTTCATTCCGATAACATTACCATTTGTCGATTGGAACATCTTGGCGCGCTATAAGAAAAATTACGTTCCACGCATTGAATATTTTTTAAAGAAATTTTAAGTTTTTGAAGGCTGCACAAAAATATCATTTTCTCAAAAAGTATCCGTCGCATCGCAAAACGGATTGCAGATAGATCTTGGCGCGCTATAAGAAAAATTACGTTCCACGCATTGAATTTTTTTTTAAAGAGATTTTAAGTTTTTGAAGGCTGCTCAAAAATATCATTTTCTCAAAAAGTATCCGTCGCATCGCAAAACGGATTGCAGATTTGGAATCCTCATGAAATTTTCTTTCCGATAACATTACCCTTTGTTGATTGGAGCATCCTGGCGCGATATAAGAAAAATTACGATTCTCGCATAGAATTTTTTTTAAGAAATTTTAAATTTTTGAAGGCTGCACACAAATATCATTTTCTCAAAAAGTATCCGTCGCATCGCAAAACGGATTGCAGATTTGGAATCTTGATGAAATTTTCATTCCGATAACATAACCATTTGTCGATTGGAACATCTTGGCGCGCTATAAGAAAAATTACGTTCCACGCATTGAATTTTTTTTAAAGAAATTTTAAGTTTTTGAAGGCTGCTCAAAAATATCATTTTCTCAAAAAGTATCCGTCGCATCGCAAAACGGATTGCAGATTTGGAATCCTCATGAAATTTTCTTTCCGATAACATTACCCTTTGTTGATTGGAGCATCCTGGCGCGATATAAGAAAAATTACGATTCTCGCATAGAATTTTTTTTAAGAAATTTTAAATTTTTGAAGGCTGCACACAAATATCATTTTCTCAAAAAGTATCCGTCGCATCGCAAAACGGATTGCAGATTTGGAATCTTGATGAAATTTTCATTCCGATAACATAACCATTTGTCGATTGGAACATCTTGGCGCGCTATAAGAAAAATTACGTTCCACGCATTGAATTTTTTTTAAAGAAATTTTAAGTTTTTGAAGGCTGCTCAAAAATATCATTTTCTCAAAAAGTATCCGTCGCATCGCAAAACGGATTGCAGATAGATCTTGGCGCGCTATAAGAAAAATTACGTTCCACGCATTGAATTTTTTTTTAAAGAGATTTTAAGTTTTTGAAGGCTGCTCAAAAATATCATTTTCTCAAAAAGTATCCGTCGCATCGCAAAACGGATCGCAGATTTAGAATCCTCATGAAATTTTCTTTCCGATAACATTACCTTTTGGTGATTGGAGCATCCTGGCGCGATATAAGAAAAATTACGATTCTCGCATTGAATTTTTTTTAAGAAATTTTAAATTTTTGAAGGCTGCACACAAATATCATTTTCTCAAAAAGTATCCGTCGCATCGCAAAACGGATTGCAGATTTGGAATCTTGATGAAATTTTCTTTCCGATAACATTACCATTCGTCGATTGGAACATCTTGGCGGGCTATAAGAAAAATTACGTTCCACGCATTGAATTTTTTTTAAAGAAATTTTAAGTTTTTGAAGGCTGCTCAAAAATATCATTTTCTCAAAAAGTATCCGTCGCATCGCAAAACGGATTGCAGATAGATCTTGGCGCGCTATAAGAAAAATTACGTTCCACGCATTGAATTTTTTTTTAAAGAGATTTTAAGTTTTTGAAGGCTGCTCAAAAATATCATTTTCTCAAAAAGTATCCGTCGCATCGCAAAACGGATCGCAGATTTAGAATCCTCATGAAATTTTCTTTCCGATAACATTACCTTTTGGTGATTGGAGCATCCTGGCGCGATATAAGAAAAATTACGATTCTCGCATTGAATTTTTTTTAAGAAATTTTAAATTTTTGAAGGCTGCACACAAATATCATTTTCTCAAAAAGTATCCGTCGCATCGCAAAACGGATTGCAGATTTGGAATCTTGATGAAATTTTCTTTCCGATAACATTACCATTCGTCGATTGGAACATCTTGGCGGGCTATAAGAAAAATTACGTTCCACGCATTGAATTTTTTTTAAAGAAATTTTAAGTTTTTGAAGGCTGCTCAAAAATATCATTTTCTCAAAAAGTATCCGTCGCATCGCAAAACGGATTGCAGATTTGGAATCCTCATGAAATTTTCTTTCCGATAACATTACCCTTTGTTGATTGGAGCATCCTGGCGCGATATAAGAAAAATTACGATTCACGCATTGAATTTTTTTAAAGAAATTTTAAGTTTTTGAAGGCTGCTCAAAAATATCATTTTCTCAAAAAGTATCCGTCGCATCGCAAAACGGATTGCAGATTTGGAATCCTCATGAAATTTTCTTTCCGATAACATTACCCTTTGTTGATTGGAGCATCCTGGCGCGATATAAGAAAAATTACGATTCTCGCATTGAATTTTTTTTAAGAAATTTTAAATTTTTGAAGGCTGCACACAAATATCATTTTCTCAAAAAGTATCCGTCGCATCGCAAAACGGATTGCAGATTTGGAATCTTGATGAAATTTTCTTTCCGATAACATTACCATTTGTCGATTGGAACATCTTGGCGCGCTATAAGAAAAATTACGTTCCACGCATTGAATTTTTTTTAAAGAAATTTTAAGTTTTTGAAGGCTGCTCAAAAATATCATTTTCTCAAAAAGTATCCGTCGCATCGCAAAACGGATTGCAGATTTGGAATCCTCATGAAATTTTCTTTCCGATAACATTACCCTTTGTTGATTGGAGCATCCTGGCGCGATATAAGAAAAATTACGATTCACGCATTGAATATTTTTTAAAGAAATTTTAAGTTTTTGAAGGCTGCACACAAATTACATTTTCTCAAAATGTATCCGTCGCATCGCAAAACGGATTGCAGATTTGGAATCTTGATGAAATTTTCTTTCCGATAACATTACCATTTGTCGATTGGATCATCTTGGCGCGCTATAAGAAAAAGTACGTTCCACGCATTGAATTTTTTTTAAAGAAATTTTAAGTTTTTGAAGGCTTCTCAAAAATATCATTTTCTCAAAAAGTATCCGTCGCATCGCAAAACGGATTGCAGATTTGGAATCCTCATGAAATTTTCTTTCCGATAACATTACCCTTTGTTGATTGGAGCATCCTGGCGCGATATAAGAAAAATTACGATTCACGCATTGAATTTTTTTTAAAGAAATTTTAAGTTTTTGAAGGCTGCTCAGAAATATCATTTTCTCAAAAAGTATCCGTCGCATCGCAAAACGGATTGCAGATTTGGAATCCTCATGAAATTTTCTTTCCGATAACATTACCCTTTGTTGATTGGAGCATCCCGGCGCGATATAAGAAAAATTACGATTCACGCATTGAATTTTTTTTAAGAAATTTTAAGTTTTTGAAGGCTGCTCAAAAATATCATTTTCTCAAAAAGTATCCGTCGCATCGCAAAACGGATTGCAGATTTGGAATCCTCATGAAATTTTCTTTCCGATAACATTACCCTTTGTTGATTGGAGCGTCCCGGCGCGATATAAGAAAAATTACGATTCACGCATTGAATTTTTTTTAAGAAATTTTAAATTTTTGAAGGCTGCTCAAAAATATCATTTTCTCAAAAAGTATCCGTCGCATCGCAAAACGGATTGCAGATTTGAAATCTTGATGAAATTTTCATTCCGATAACATTACCATTTGTCGATTGGAACATCTTGGCGCGCTATAAGAAAAATTACGTTCCACGCATTGAATTTTTTTTAAAGAAATTTTAAGTTTTTGAAGGCTGCTCAAAAATATCATTTTCACAAAAAGTATACGTCGCATCGCAAAACGGATTGCAGATTTAGAATCCTCATGAAATGTTCTTTCCGATAACGTTACCCTTTGTTGATTGGAGCATCCTGGCGCGCTATAAGAAAAATTACGTTCCACGCATTGAATATTTTTTAAAGAAATTTTAAGTTTTTGAAGGCTGCCCAAAAATATCATTTTCTCAAAATGTATCCGTCGCATCGCAAAACGGATTGCAGATTTGGAATCTTGATGAAATTTTCTTTCCGATAACGTTACCATTTGTCGATTGGATCATCTTGGCGCGCTATAAGAAAAAGTACGTTCCACGCATTGAATTTTTTTTAAAGAAATTTTAAGTTTTTGAAGGCTGCTCAAAAATATCATTTTCTCAAAAAGTATCCGTCGCATCGCAAAACGGATAGCAGATTTGGAATCCTCATGAAATTTTCATTCCGATAACATTACCATTTGTCGATTGGAACATCTTGGCGCGCTATAAGAAAAATTACGTTCCACGCATTGAATTTTTTTTAAAGAAATTTTAAGTTTTTGAAGGCTGCTCAAAAATATCATTTTCTCAAAAAGTATCCGTCGCATCGCAAAACGGATTGCAGATTTGGAATCCTCATGAAATTTTCTTTCCGATAACATTACCCTTTGTTGATTGGAGCATCCTGGCGCGATATAAGAAAAATTACGATTCACGCATTGAATATTTTTTAAAGAAATTTTAAGTTTTTGAAGGCTGCACACAAATTACATTTTCTCAAAATGTATCCGTCGCATCGCAAAACGGATTGCAGATTTGGAATCTTGATGAAATTTTCTTTCCGATAACATTACCATTTGTCGATTGGAACATCTTGGCGCGCTATAAGAAAAATTACGTTCCACGCATTGAATTTTTTTTAAAGAAATTTTAAGTTTTTGAAGGCTGCTCAAAAATATCATTTTCTCAAAAAGTATCCGTCGCATCGCAAAACGGATTGCAGATTTGGAATCCTCATGAAATTTTCTTTCCGATAACATTACCCTTTGTTGATTGGAGCATCCTGGCGCGATATAAGAAAAATTACGATTCACGCATTGAATATTTTTTAAAGAAATTTTAAGTTTTTGAAGGCTGCTCAAAAATATCATTTTCTCAAAAAGTATCCGTCGCATCGCAAAACGGATTGCAGATTTGGAATCTTGATGAAATTTTCATTCCGATAACATTACCATTTGTCGATTGGAACATCTTGGCGCGCTATAAGAAAAATTACGTTCCACGCATTGAATATTTTTTAAAGAAATTTTAAGTTTTTGAAGGCTGCACAAAAATATCATTTTCTCAAAAAGTATCCGTCGCATCGCAAAACGGATTGCAGATAGATCTTGGCGCGCTATAAGAAAAATTACGTTCCACGCATTGAATTTTTTTTTAAAGAGATTTTAAGTTTTTGAAGGCTGCTCAAAAATATCATTTTCTCAAAAAGTATCCGTCGCATCGCAAAACGGATTGCAGATTTGGAATCCTCATGAAATTTTCTTTCCGATAACATTACCCTTTGTTGATTGGAGCATCCTGGCGCGATATAAGAAAAATTACGATTCTCGCATAGAATTTTTTTTAAGAAATTTTAAATTTTTGAAGGCTGCACACAAATATCATTTTCTCAAAAAGTATCCGTCGCATCGCAAAACGGATTGCAGATTTGGAATCTTGATGAAATTTTCATTCCGATAACATAACCATTTGTCGATTGGAACATCTTGGCGCGCTATAAGAAAAATTACGTTCCACGCATTGAATTTTTTTTAAAGAAATTTTAAGTTTTTGAAGGCTGCTCAAAAATATCATTTTCTCAAAAAGTATCCGTCGCATCGCAAAACGGATTGCAGATTTGGAATCCTCATGAAATTTTCTTTCCGATAACATTACCCTTTGTTGATTGGAGCATCCTGGCGCGATATAAGAAAAATTACGATTCTCGCATAGAATTTTTTTTAAGAAATTTTAAATTTTTGAAGGCTGCACACAAATATCATTTTCTCAAAAAGTATCCGTCGCATCGCAAAACGGATTGCAGATTTGGAATCTTGATGAAATTTTCATTCCGATAACATAACCATTTGTCGATTGGAACATCTTGGCGCGCTATAAGAAAAATTACGTTCCACGCATTGAATTTTTTTTAAAGAAATTTTAAGTTTTTGAAGGCTGCTCAAAAATATCATTTTCTCAAAAAGTATCCGTCGCATCGCAAAACGGATTGCAGATAGATCTTGGCGCGCTATAAGAAAAATTACGTTCCACGCATTGAATTTTTTTTTAAAGAGATTTTAAGTTTTTGAAGGCTGCTCAAAAATATCATTTTCTCAAAAAGTATCCGTCGCATCGCAAAACGGATCGCAGATTTAGAATCCTCATGAAATTTTCTTTCCGATAACATTACCTTTTGGTGATTGGAGCATCCTGGCGCGATATAAGAAAAATTACGATTCTCGCATTGAATTTTTTTTAAGAAATTTTAAATTTTTGAAGGCTGCACACAAATATCATTTTCTCAAAAAGTATCCGTCGCATCGCAAAACGGATTGCAGATTTGGAATCTTGATGAAATTTTCTTTCCGATAACATTACCATTCGTCGATTGGAACATCTTGGCGGGCTATAAGAAAAATTACGTTCCACGCATTGAATTTTTTTTAAAGAAATTTTAAGTTTTTGAAGGCTGCTCAAAAATATCATTTTCTCAAAAAGTATCCGTCGCATCGCAAAACGGATTGCAGATTTGGAATCCTCATGAAATTTTCTTTCCGATAACATTACCCTTTGTTGATTGGAGCATCCTGGCGCGATATAAGAAAAATTACGATTCACGCATTGAATTTTTTTTAAAGAAATTTTAAGTTTTTGAAGGCTGCTCAAAAATATCATTTTCTCAAAAAGTATCCGTCGCATCGCAAAACGGATTGCAGATTTGGAATCCTCATGAAATTTTCTTTCCGATAACATTACCCTTTGTTGATTGGAGCATCCTGGCGCGATATAAGAAAAATTACGATTCTCGCATTGAATTTTTTTTAAGAAATTTTAAATTTTTGAAGGCTGCACACAAATATCATTTTCTCAAAAAGTATCCGTCGCATCGCAAAACGGATTGCAGATTTGGAATCTTGATGAAATTTTCATTCCGATAACATTACCATTTGTCGATTGGAACATCTTGGCGCGCTATAAGAAAAATTACGTTCCACGCATTGAATTTTTTTTAAAGAAATTTTAAGTTTTTGAAGGCTGCTCAAAAATATCATTTTCTCAAAAAGTATCCGTCGCATCGCAAAACGGATTGCAGATTTGGAATCCTCATGAAATTTTCTTTCCGATAACATTACCCTTTGTTGATTGGAGCATCCTGGCGCGATATAAGAAAAATTACGATTCACGCATTGAATATTTTTTAAAGAAATTTTAAGTTTTTGAAGGCTGCACACAAATTACATTTTCTCAAAATGTATCCGTCGCATCGCAAAACGGATTGCAGATAGATCTTGGCGCGCTATAAGAAAAATGACGTTCCACGCATTGAATTTTTTTTTAAAGAGATTTTAAGTTTTTGAAGGCTGCTCAAAAATATCATTTTCTCAAAAAGTATCCGTCGCATCGCAAAACGGATTGCAGATTTGAAATCTTGATGAAATTTTCATTCCGATAGCATTACCTTTTGGTGATTGGAGCATCCTGGCGCGATATAAGAAAAATTACGATTCACGCATTGAATTTTTTTTTAAGAAATTTTAAGTTTTTGAAGGCTGCTCAAAAATATCATTTTCTCAAAATGTATCCGTAGCATCGCAAAACGGATTGCAGATTTGGAATCCTCATGAAATTTTCTTTCCGATAACATTACCCTTTGTTGATTGGAGCATCCTGGCGCGATATAAGAAAAATTACGATTCACGCATTGAATTTTTTTTAAAGAAATTTTAAGTTTTTGAAGGCTGCTCAAAAATATCATTTTCTCAAAAAGTATCCGTCGCATCGCAAAACGGATTGCAGATTTGGAATCTTGATGAAATTTTCTTTCCGATAACATTACCATTTGTCGATTGGAACATCTTGGCGGGCTATAAGAAAAATTACGTTCCACGCATTGAATTTTTTTTAAAGAAATTTTAAGTTTTTGAAGGCTGCTCAAAAATATCATTTTCACAAAAAGTATCCGTCGCATCGCAAAACGGATTGCAGATTTAGAATCCCCATGAAATGTTCTTTCCGATAACATTACCTTTTGGTGATTGGAGCATCCTGGCGCGATATAAGAAAAACTACGTTCCACGCATTGAATATTTTTTAAAGAAATTTTAAGTTTTTGAAGGCTGCCCAAAAATATCATTTTCTCAAAATGTATCCGTCGCATCGCAAAACGGATTGCAGATAGATCTTGGCGCGCTATAAGAAAAATTACGTTCCACGCATTGAATTTTTTTTTAAAGAGATTTTAAGTTTTTGAAGGCTGCTCAAAAATATCATTTTCTCAAAAAGTATCCGTCGCATCGCAAAACGGATCGCAGATTTAGAATCCTCATGAAATTTTCTTTCCGATAACATTACCTTTTGGTGATTGGAGCATCCTGGCGCGATATAAGAAAAATTACGATTCTCGCATTGAATTTTTTTTAAGAAATTTTAAATTTTTGAAGGCTGCACACAAATATCATTTTCTCAAAAAGTATCCGTCGCATCGCAAAACGGATTGCAGATTTGGAATCTTGATGAAATTTTCTTTCCGATAACATTACCATTCGTCGATTGGAACATCTTGGCGGGCTATAAGAAAAATTACGTTCCACGCATTGAATTTTTTTTAAAGAAATTTTAAGTTTTTGAAGGCTGCTCAAAAATATCATTTTCTCAAAAAGTATCCGTCGCATCGCAAAACGGATTGCAGATTTGGAATCCTCATGAAATTTTCTTTCCGATAACATTACCCTTTGTTGATTGGAGCATCCTGGCGCGATATAAGAAAAATTACGATTCACGCATTGAATTTTTTTTAAAGAAATTTTAAGTTTTTGAAGGCTGCTCAAAAATATCATTTTCTCAAAAAGTATCCGTCGCATCGCAAAACGGATTGCAGATTTGGAATCCTCATGAAATTTTCTTTCCGATAACATTACCCTTTGTTGATTGGAGCATCCCGGCGCGATATAAGAAAAATTACGATTCACGCATTGAATTTTTTTTAAGAAATTTTAAGTTTTTGAAGGCTGCACACAAATATCATTTTCTCAAAAAGTATCCGTCGCATCGCAAAACGGATTGCAGATTTGGAATCTTGATGAAATTTTCATTCCGATAACATTACCATTTGTCGATTGGAACATCTTGGCGCGCTATAAGAAAAATTACGTTCCACGCATTGAATTTTTTTTAAAGAAATTTTAAGTTTTTGAAGGCTGCTCAAAAATATCATTTTCTCAAAAAGTATCCGTCGCATCGCAAAACGGATTGCAGATTTGGAATCCTCATGAAATTTTCTTTCCGATAACATTACCCTTTGTTGATTGGAGCATCCTGGCGCGATATAAGAAAAATTACGATTCTCGCATTGAATTTTTTTTAAGAAATTTTAAATTTTTGAAGGCTGCACACAAATATCATTTTCTCAAAAAGTATCCGTCGCATCGCAAAACGGATTGCAGATTTGGAATCTTGATGAAATTTTCATTCCGATAACATTACCATTTGTCGATTGGAACATCTTGGCGCGCTATAAGAAAAATTACGTTCCACGCATTGAATTTTTTTTAAAGAAATTTTAAGTTTTTGAAGGCTGCTCAAAAATATCATTTTCTCAAAAAGTATCCGTCGCATCGCAAAACGGATTGCAGATTTGGAATCCTCATGAAATTTTCTTTCCGATAACATTACCCTTTGTTGATTGGAGCATCCCGGCGCGATATAAGAAAAATTACGATTCACGCATTGAATTTTTTTTAAGAAATTTTAAGTTTTTGAAGGCTGCTCAAAAATATCATTTTCTCAAAAAGTATCCGTCGCATCGCAAAACGGATTGCAGATTTGGAATCTTGATGAAATTTTCATTCCGATAACATTACCATTTGTCGATTGGAACATCTTGGCGCGCTATAAGAAAAATTACGTTCCACGCATTGAATATTTTTTAAAGAAATTTTAAGTTTTTGAAGGCTGCACAAAAATATCATTTTCTCAAAAAGTATCCGTCGCATCGCAAAACGGATTGCAGATAGATCTTGGCGCGCTATAAGAAAAATTACGTTCCACGCATTGAATTTTTTTTTAAAGAGATTTTAAGTTTTTGAAGGCTGCTCAAAAATATCATTTTCTCAAAAAGTATCCGTCGCATCGCAAAACGGATTGCAGATTTGGAATCCTCATGAAATTTTCTTTCCGATAACATTACCCTTTGTTGATTGGAGCATCCTGGCGCGATATAAGAAAAATTACGATTCTCGCATAGAATTTTTTTTAAGAAATTTTAAATTTTTGAAGGCTGCACACAAATATCATTTTCTCAAAAAGTATCCGTCGCATCGCAAAACGGATTGCAGATTTGGAATCTTGATGAAATTTTCATTCCGATAACATAACCATTTGTCGATTGGAACATCTTGGCGCGCTATAAGAAAAATTACGTTCCACGCATTGAATTTTTTTTAAAGAAATTTTAAGTTTTTGAAGGCTGCTCAAAAATATCATTTTCTCAAAAAGTATCCGTCGCATCGCAAAACGGATTGCAGATTTGGAATCCTCATGAAATTTTCTTTCCGATAACATTACCCTTTGTTGATTGGAGCATCCTGGCGCGATATAAGAAAAATTACGATTCTCGCATAGAATTTTTTTTAAGAAATTTTAAATTTTTGAAGGCTGCACACAAATATCATTTTCTCAAAAAGTATCCGTCGCATCGCAAAACGGATTGCAGATTTGGAATCTTGATGAAATTTTCATTCCGATAACATAACCATTTGTCGATTGGAACATCTTGGCGCGCTATAAGAAAAATTACGTTCCACGCATTGAATTTTTTTTAAAGAAATTTTAAGTTTTTGAAGGCTGCTCAAAAATATCATTTTCTCAAAAAGTATCCGTCGCATCGCAAAACGGATTGCAGATAGATCTTGGCGCGCTATAAGAAAAATTACGTTCCACGCATTGAATTTTTTTTAAAGAAATTTTAAGTTTTTGAAGGCTGCTCAAAAATATCATTTTCTCAAAAAGTATCCGTCGCATCGCAAAACGGATTGCAGATTTGGAATCCTCATGAAATTTTCTTTCCGATAACATTACCCTTTGTTGATTGGAGCATCCTGGCGCGATATAAGAAAAATTACGATTCTCGCATTGAATTTTTTTTAAGAAATTTTAAATTTTTGAAGGCTGCACACAAATATCATTTTCTCAAAAAGTATCCGTCGCATCGCAAAACGGATTGCAGATTTGGAATCTTGATGAAATTTTCTTTCCGATAACATTACCATTCGTCGATTGGAACATCTTGGCGGGCTATAAGAAAAATTACGTTCCACGCATTGAATTTTTTTTAAAGAAATTTTAAGTTTTTGAAGGCTGCTCAAAAATATCATTTTCTCAAAAAGTATCCGTCGCATCGCTAAAACGGATTGCAGATTTGGAATCCTCATGAAATTTTCTTTCCGATAACATTACCCTTTGTTGATTGGAGCATCCTGACGCGATATAAGAAAAATTACGATTCACGCATTGAATTTTTTTTAAAGAAATTTTAAGTTTTTGAAGGCTGCTCAAAAATATCATTTTCTCAAAAAGTATCCGTCGCATCGCAAAACGGATTGCAGATTTGGAATCCTCATGAAATTTTCTTTCCAATAACATTACCCTTTGTTGATTGGAGCATCCTGGCGCGATATAAGAAAAATTACGATTCTCGCATTGAATTTTTTTTAAGAAATTTTAAATTTTTGAAGGCTGCACACAAATATCATTTTCTCAAAAAGTATCCGTCGCATCGCAAAACGGATTGCAGATTTGGAATCTTGATGAAATTTTCATTCCGATAACATTACCATTTGTCGATTGGAACATCTTGGCGCGCTATAAGAAAAATTACGTTCCACGCATTGAATTTTTTTTAAAGAAATTTTAAGTTTTTGTAGGCTGCTCAAAAATATCATTTTCTCAAAAAGTATCCGTCGCATCGCAAAACGGATAGCAGATTTGGAATCTTGATGAAATTTTCATTCCGATAACATTACCCTTTGTTGATTGGAGCATCCTGGCGCGATATAAGAAAAATTACGATTCACGCATTGAATATTTTTTAAAGAAATTTTAAGTTTTTGAAGGCTGCACACAAATTACATTTTCTCAAAATGTATCCGTCGCATCGCAAAACGGATTGCAGATTTGGAATCTTGATGAAATTTTCTTTCCGATAACATTACCATTTGTCGATTGGATCATCTTGGCGCGCTATAAGAAAAAGTACGTTCCACGCATTGAATTTTTTTTAAAGAAATTTTAAGTTTTTGAAGGCTTCTCAAAAATATCATTTTCTCAAAAAGTATCCGTCGCATCGCAAAACGGATTGCAGATTTGGAATCCTCATGAAATTTTCTTTCCGATAACATTACCCTTTGTTGATTGGAGCATCCTGGCGCGATATAAGAAAAATTACGATTCACGCATTGAATTTTTTTTAAAGAAATTTTAAGTTTTTGAAGGCTGCTCAGAAATATCATTTTCTCAAAAAGTATCCGTCGCATCGCAAAACGGATTGCAGATTTGGAATCCTCATGAAATTTTCTTTCCGATAACATTACCCTTTGTTGATTGGAGCATCCCGGCGCGATATAAGAAAAATTACGATTCACGCATTGAATTTTTTTTAAGAAATTTTAAGTTTTTGAAGGCTGCTCAAAAATATCATTTTCTCAAAAAGTATCCGTCGCATCGCAAAACGGATTGCAGATTTGGAATCTTGATGAAATTTTCATTCCGATAACATTACCATTTGTCGATTGGAACATCTTGGCGCGCTATAAGAAAAATTACGTTCCACGCATTGAATTTTTTTTAAAGAAATTTTAAGTTTTTGAAGGCTGCTCAAAAATATCATTTTCTCAAAAAGTATCCGTCGCATCGCAAAACGGATTGCAGATTTGGAATCCTCATGAAATTTTCTTTCCGATAACATTACCCTTTGTTGATTGGAGCATCCCGGCGCGATATAAGAAAAATTACGATTCACGCATTGAATTTTTTTTAAGAAATTTTAAGTTTTTGAAGGCTGCTCAAAAATATCATTTTCTCAAAAAGTATCCGTCGCATCGCAAAACGGATTGCAGATTTGGAATCTTGATGAAATTTTCATTCCGATAACATTACCATTTGTCGATTGGAACATCTTGGCGCGCTATAAGAAAAATTACGTTCCACGCATTGAATATTTTTTAAAGAAATTTTAAGTTTTTGAAGGCTGCACAAAAATATCATTTTCTCAAAAAGTATCCGTCGCATCGCAAAACGGATTGCAGATAGATCTTGGCGCGCTATAAGAAAAATTACGTTCCACGCATTGAATTTTTTTTTAAAGAGATTTTAAGTTTTTGAAGGCTGCTCAAAAATATCATTTTCTCAAAAAGTATCCGTCGCATCGCAAAACGGATTGCAGATTTGGAATCCTCATGAAATTTTCTTTCCGATAACATTACCCTTTGTTGATTGGAGCATCCTGGCGCGATATAAGAAAAATTACGATTCTCGCATAGAATTTTTTTTAAGAAATTTTAAATTTTTGAAGGCTGCACACAAATATCATTTTCTCAAAAAGTATCCGTCGCATCGCAAAACGGATTGCAGATTTGGAATCTTGATGAAATTTTCATTCCGATAACATAACCATTTGTCGATTGGAACATCTTGGCGCGCTATAAGAAAAATTACGTTCCACGCATTGAATTTTTTTTAAAGAAATTTTAAGTTTTTGAAGGCTGCTCAAAAATATCATTTTCTCAAAAAGTATCCGTCGCATCGCAAAACGGATTGCAGATTTGGAATCCTCATGAAATTTTCTTTCCGGTAACATTACCCTTTGTTGATTGGAGCATCCTGGCGCGATATAAGAAAAATTACGATTCACGCATTGAATTTTTTTTAAAGAAATTTTAAGTTTTTGAAGGCTGCTCAAAAATATCATTTTCTCAAAAAGTATCCGTCGCATCGCAAAACGGATTGCAGATTTGGAATCCTCATGAAATTTTCTTTCCGATAACATTACCCTTTGTTGATTGGAGCATCCTGGCGCGATATAAGAAAAATTACGATTCTCGCATTGAATTTTTTTTAAGAAATTTTAAATTTTTGAAGGCTGCACACAAATATTATTTTCTCAAAAAGTATCCGTCGTATCGCAAAACGGATTGCAGATTTGGAATCTTGATGAAATTTTCATTCCGATAACATTACCATTTGTCGATTGGAACATCTTGGCGCGCTATAAGAAAAATTACGTTCCACGCATTGAATTTTTTTTAAAGAAATTTTAAGTTTTTGAAGGCTGCTCAAAAATATCATTTTCTCAAAAAGTATCCGTCGCATCGCAAAACGGATTGCAGATTTGGAATCCTCATGAAATTTTCTTTCCGATAACATTACCCTTTGTTGATTGGAGCATCCTGGCGCGATATAAGAAAAATTACGATTCACGCATTGAATATTTTTTAAAGAAATTTTAAGTTTTTGAAGGCTGCACACAAATTACATTTTCTTAAAATGTATCCGTCGCATCGCAAAACGGATTGCAGATTTGGAATCTTGATGAAATTTTCTTTCCGATAACATTACCATTTGTCGATTGGATCATCTTGGCGCGCTATAAGAAAAAGTACGTTCCACGCATTGAATTTTTTTTAAAGAAATTTTAAGTTTTTGAAGGCTTCTCAAAAATATCATTTTCTCAAAAAGTATCCGTCGCATCGCAAAACGGATTGCAGATTTGGAATCCTCATGAAATTTTCTTTCCGATAACGTTACCATTTGTCGATTGGATCATCTTGGCGCGCTATAAGAAAAAGTACGTTCCACGCATTGAATTTTTTTTAAAGAAATTTTAAGTTTTTGAAGGCTGCTCAAAAATATCATTTTCTCAAAAAGTATCCGTCGCATCGCAAAACGGATAGCAGATTTGGAATCCTCATGAAATTTTCATTCCGATAACATTACCATTTGTCGATTGGAACATCTTGGCGCGCTATAAGAAAAATTACGTTCCACGCATTGAATTTTTTTTAAAGAAATTTTAAGTTTTTGAAGGCTGCTCAAAAATATCATTTTCTCAAAAAGTATCCGTCGCATCGCAAAACGGATTGCAGATTTGGAATCCTCATGAAATTTTCTTTCCGATAACATTACCCTTTGTTGATTGGAGCATCCTGGCGCGATATAAGAAAAATTACGATTCACGCATTGAATATTTTTTAAAGAAATTTTAAGTTTTTGAAGGCTGCACACAAATTACATTTTCTCAAAATGTATCCGTCGCATCGCAAAACGGATTGCAGATTTGGAATCCTCATGAAATGTTCTTTCCGATAACGTTACCCTTTGTTGATTGGAGCATCCTGGCGCGCTATAAGAAAAATTACGTTCCACGCATTGAATATTTTTTAAAGAAATTTTAAGTTTTTGAAGGCTGCCCAAAAATATCATTTTCTCAAAATGTATCCGTCGCATCGCAAAACGGATTGCAGATTTGGAATCTTGATGAAATTTTCTTTCCGATAACGTTACCATTTGTCGATTGGATCATCTTGGCGCGCTATAAGAAAAAGTACGTTCCACGCATTGAATTTTTTTTAAAGAAATTTTAAGTTTTTGAAGGCTGCTCAAAAATATCATTTTCTCAAAAAGTATCCGTCGCATCGCAAAACGGATTGCAGATTTGGAATCTTGATGAAATTTTCATTCCGATAACATAACCATTTGTCGATTGGAACATCTTGGCGCGCTATAAGAAAAATTACGTTCCACGCATTGAATTTTTTTTAAAGAAATTTTAAGTTTTTGAAGGCTGCTCAAAAATATCATTTTCTCAAAAAGTATCCGTCGCATCGCAAAACGGATTGCAGATTTGGAATCCTCATGAAATGTTCTTTCCGATAACGTTACCCTTTGTTGATTGGAGCATCCTGGCGCGCTATAAGAAAAATTACGTTCCACGCATTGAATATTTTTTAAAGAAATTTTAAGTTTTTGAAGGCTGCCCAAAAATATCATTTTCTCAAAATGTATCCGTCGCATCGCAAAACGGATTGCAGATTTGGAATCTTGATGAAATTTTCTTTCCGATAACGTTACCATTTGTCGATTGGATCATCTTGGCGCGCTATAAGAAAAAGTACGTTCCACGCATTGAATTTTTTTTAAAGAAATTTTAAGTTTTTGAAGGCTGCTCAAAAATATCATTTTCTCAAAAAGTATCCGTCGCATCGCAAAACGGATTGCAGATTTGGAATCCTCATGAAATTTTCTTTCCGATAACATTACCCTTTGTTGATTGGAGCATCCTGGCGCGATATAAGAAAAATTACGATTCACGCATTGAATATTTTTTAAAGAAATTTTAAGTTTTTGAAGGCTGCACACAAATTACATTTTCTCAAAATGTATCCGTCGCATCGCAAAACGGATTGCAGATTTGGAATCTTGATGAAATTTTCTTTCCGATAACATTACCATTTGTCGATTGGATCATCTTGGCGCGCTATAAGAAAAAGTACGTTCCACGCATTGAATTTTTTTTAAAGAAATTTTAAGTTTTTGAAGGCTTCTCAAAAATATCATTTTCTCAAAAAGTATCCGTCGCATCGCAAAACGGATTGCAGATTTGGAATCCTCATGAAATTTTCTTTCCGATAACATTACCCTTTGTTGATTGGAGCATCCTGGCGCGATATAAGAAAAATTACGATTCACGCATTGAATTTTTTTAAAGAAATTTTAAGTTTTTGAAGGCTGCTCAAAAATATCATTTTCTCAAAAAGTATCCGTCGCATCGCAAAACGGATTGCAGATTTGGAATCCTCATGAAATTTTCTTTCCGATAACATTACCCTTTGTTGATTGGAGCATCCCGGCGCGATATAAGAAAAATTACGATTCACGCATTGAATTTTTTTTAAGAAATTTTAAATTTTTGAAGGCTGCTCAAAAATATCATTTTCTCAAAAAGTATCCGTCGCATCGCAAAACGGATTGCAGATTTGGAATCTTGATGAAATTTTCATTCCGATAACATTACCATTTGTCGATTGGAACATCTTGGCGCGCTATAAGAAAAATTACGTTCCACGCATTGAATTTTTTTTAAAGAAATTTTAAGTTTTTGAAGGCTGCTCAAAAATATCATTTTCACAAAAAGTATACGTCGCATCGCAAAACGGATTGCAGATTTAGAATCCTCATGAAATGTTCTTTCCGATAACGTTACCCTTTGTTGATTGGAGCATCCTGGCGCGCTATAAGAAAAATTACGTTCCACGCATTGAATATTTTTTAAAGAAATTTTAAGTTTTTGAAGGCTGCCCAAAAATATCATTTTCTCAAAATGTATCCGTCGCATCGCAAAACGGATTGCAGATTTGGAATCTTGATGAAATTTTCTTTCCGATAACGTTACCATTTGTCGATTGGATCATCTTGGCGCGCTATAAGAAAAAGTACGTTCCACGCATTGAATTTTTTTTAAAGAAATTTTAAGTTTTTGAAGGCTGCTCAAAAATATCATTTTCTCAAAAAGTATCCGTCGCATCGCAAAACGGATAGCAGATTTGGAATCCTCATGAAATTTTCATTCCGATAACATTACCATTTGTCGATTGGAACATCTTGGCGCGCTATAAGAAAAATTACGTTCCACGCATTGAATTTTTTTTAAAGAAATTTTAAGTTTTTGAAGGCTGCTCAAAAATATCATTTTCTCAAAAAGTATCCGTCGCATCGCAAAACGGATTGCAGATTTGGAATCCTCATGAAATTTTCTTTCCGATAACATTACCCTTTGTTGATTGGAGCATCCTGGCGCGATATAAGAAAAATTACGATTCACGCATTGAATATTTTTTAAAGAAATTTTAAGTTTTTGAAGGCTGCACACAAATTACATTTTCTCAAAATGTATCCGTCGCATCGCAAAACGGATTGCAGATTTGGAATCTTGATGAAATTTTCTTTCCGATAACATTACCATTTGTCGATTGGAACATCTTGGCGCGCTATAAGAAAAATTACGTTCCACGCATTGAATTTTTTTTAAAGAAATTTTAAGTTTTTGAAGGCTGCTCAAAAATATCATTTTCACAAAAAGTATCCGTCGCATCGCAAAACGGATTGCAGATTTGGAATCCTCATGAAATTTTCTTTCCGATAACATTACCCTTTGTTGATTGGAGCATCCTGGCGCGATATAAGAAAAATTACGATTCACGCATTGAATATTTTTTAAAGAAATTTTAAGTTTTTGAAGGCTGCTCAAAAATATCATTTTCTCAAAAAGTATCCG
This sequence comes from Chalcosyrphus nemorum, assembly GCA_949716465.1. Taxonomy (NCBI): domain Eukaryota; kingdom Metazoa; phylum Arthropoda; class Insecta; order Diptera; family Syrphidae; genus Chalcosyrphus; species Chalcosyrphus nemorum. The sequence continues at coordinate 51,755 of CATIXX010000023.1, read as the reverse complement.
TCGCATCGCAAAACGGATTGCAGATTTGGAATCTTGATGAAATTTTCATTCCGATAACATTACCATTTGTCGATTGGAACTACTTGGCGCGCTATAAGAAAAATTACGTTCCACGCATTGAATATTTTTTAAAGAAATTTTAAGTTTTTGAAGGCTGCACAAAAATATCATTTTCTCAAAAAGTATCCGTCGCATCGCAAAACGGATTGCAGATAGATCTTGGCGCGCTATAAGAAAAATTACGTTCCACGCATTGAATTTTTTTTTAAAGAGATTTTAAGTTTTTGAAGGCTGCTCAAAAATATCATTTTCTCAAAAAGTATCCGTCGCATCGCAAAACGGATTGCAGATTTGGAATCCTCATGAAATTTTCTTTCCGATAACATTACCCTTTGTTGATTGGAGCATCCTGGCGCGATATAAGAAAAATTACGATTCTCGCATAGAATTTTTTTTAAGAAATTTTAAATTTTTGAAGGCTGCACACAAATATCATTTTCTCAAAAAGTATCCGTCGCATCGCAAAACGGATTGCAGATTTGGAATCTTGATGAAATTTTCATTCCGATAACATAACCATTTGTCGATTGGAACATCTTGGCGCGCTATAAGAAAAATTACGTTCCACGCATTGAATTTTTTTTAAAGAAATTTTAAGTTTTTGAAGGCTGCTCAAAAATATCATTTTCTCAAAAAGTATCCGTCGCATCGCAAAACGGATTGCAGATAGATCTTGGCGCGCTATAAGAAAAATTACGTTCCACGCATTGAATTTTTTTTTAAAGAGATTTTAAGTTTTTGAAGGCTGCTCAAAAATATCATTTTCTCAAAAAGTATCCGTCGCATCGCAAAACGGATCGCAGATTTAGAATCCTCATGAAATTTTCTTTCCGATAACATTACCTTTTGGTGATTGGAGCATCCTGGCGCGATATAAGAAAAATTACGATTCTCGCATTGAATTTTTTTTAAGAAATTTTAAATTTTTGAAGGCTGCACACAAATATCATTTTCTCAAAAAGTATCCGTCGCATCGCAAAACGGATTGCAGATTTGGAATCTTGATGAAATTTTCTTTCCGATAACATTACCATTCGTCGATTGGAACATCTTGGCGGGCTATAAGAAAAATTACGTTCCACGCATTGAATTTTTTTTAAAGAAATTTTAAGTTTTTGAAGGCTGCTCAAAAATATCATTTTCTCAAAAAGTATCCGTCGCATCGCAAAACGGATTGCAGATTTGGAATCCTCATGAAATTTTCTTTCCGATAACATTACCCTTTGTTGATTGGAGCATCCTGGCGCGATATAAGAAAAATTACGATTCACGCATTGAATTTTTTTTAAAGAAATTTTAAGTTTTTGAAGGCTGCTCAAAAATATCATTTTCTCAAAAAGTATCCGTCGCATCGCAAAACGGATTGCAGATTTGGAATCCTCATGAAATTTTCTTTCCGATAACATTACCCTTTGTTGATTGGAGCATCCTGGCGCGATATAAGAAAAATTACGATTCTCGCATTGAATATTTTTTAAAGAAATTTTAAGTTTTTGAAGGCTGCACACAAATTACATTTTCTCAAAATGTATCCGTCGCATCGCAAAACGGATTGCAGATTTGGAATCTTGATGAAATTTTCTTTCCGATAACATTACCATTTGTCGATTGGATCATCTTGGCGCGCTATAAGAAAAAGTACGTTCCACGCATTGAATTTTTTTTAAAGAAATTTTAAGTTTTTGAAGGCTTCTCAAAAATATCATTTTCTCAAAAAGTATCCGTCGCATCGCAAAACGGATTGCAGATTTGGAATCCTCATGAAATTTTCTTTCCGATAACAGTACCCTTTGTTGATTGGAGCATCCTGGCGCGATATAAGAAAAATTACGATTCACGCATTGAATTTTTTTTAAAGAAATTTTAAGTTTTTGAAGGCTGCTCAGAAATATCATTTTCTCAAAAAGTATCCGTCGCATCGCAAAACGGATTGCAGATTTGGAATCCTCATGAAATTTTCTTTCCGATAACATTACCCTTTGTTGATTGGAGCATCCCGGCGCGATATAAGAAAAATTACGATTCACGCATTGAATTTTTTTTAAGAAATTTTAAGTTTTTGAAGGCTGCTCAAAAATATCATTTTCTCAAAAAGTATCCGTCGCATCGCAAAACGGATTGCAGATTTGGAATCTTGATGAAATTTTCATTCCGATAACATTACCATTTGTCGATTGGAACATCTTGGCGCGCTATAAGAAAAATTACGTTCCACGCATTGAATTTTTTTTAAAGAAATTTTAAGTTTTTGAAGGCTGCTCAAAAATATCATTTTCTCAAAAAGTATCCGTCGCATCGCAAAACGGATAGCAGATTTGGAATCTTGATGAAATTTTCTTTCCGATAACATTACCCTTTGTTGATTGGAGCATCCCGGCGCGATATAAGAAAAATTACGATTCACGCATTGAATTTTTTTTAAGAAATTTTAAGTTTTTGAAGGCTGCTCAAAAATATCATTTTCTCAAAAAGTATCCGTCGCATCGCAAAACGGATTGCAGATTTGGAATCTTGATGAAATTTTCATTCCGATAACATTACCATTTGTCGATTGGAACATCTTGGCGCGCTATAAGAAAAATTACGTTCCACGCATTGAATATTTTTTAAAGAAATTTTAAGTTTTTGAAGGCTGCACAAAAATATCATTTTCTCAAAAAGTATCCGTCGCATCGCAAAACGGATTGCAGATAGATCTTGGCGCGCTATAAGAAAAATTACGTTCCACGCATTGAATTTTTTTTTAAAGAGATTTTAAGTTTTTGAAGGCTGCTCAAAAATATCATTTTCTCAAAAAGTATCCGTCGCATCGCAAAACGGATTGCAGATTTGGAATCCTCATGAAATTTTCTTTCCGATAACATTACCCTTTGTTGATTGGAGCATCCTGGCGCGATATAAGAAAAATTACGATTCTCGCATAGAATTTTTTTTAAGAAATTTTAAATTTTTGAAGGCTGCACACAAATATCATTTTCTCAAAAAGTATCCGTCGCATCGCAAAACGGATTGCAGATTTGGAATCTTGATGAAATTTTCATTCCGATAACATAACCATTTGTCGATTGGAACATCTTGGCGCGCTATAAGAAAAATTACGTTCCACGCATTGAATTTTTTTTAAAGAAATTTTAAGTTTTTGAAGGCTGCTCAAAAATATCATTTTCTCAAAAAGTATCCGTCGCATCGCAAAACGGATTGCAGATTTGGAATCCTCATGAAATTTTCTTTCCGATAACATTACCCTTTGTTGATTGGAGCATCCTGGCGCGATATAAGAAAAATTACGATTCTCGCATAGAATTTTTTTTAAGAAATTTTAAATTTTTGAAGGCTGCACACAAATATCATTTTCTCAAAAAGTATCCGTCGCATCGCAAAACGGATTGCAGATTTGGAATCTTGATGAAATTTTCATTCCGATAACATAACCATTTGTCGATTGGAACATCTTGGCGCGCTATAAGAAAAATTACGTTCCACGCATTGAATTTTTTTTAAAGAAATTTTAAGTTTTTGAAGGCTGCTCAAAAATATCATTTTCTCAAAAAGTATCCGTCGCATCGCAAAACGGATTGCAGATAGATCTTGGCGCGCTATAAGAAAAATTACGTTCCACGCATTGAATTTTTTTTTAAAGAGATTTTAAGTTTTTGAAGGCTGCTCAAAAATATCATTTTCTCAAAAAGTATCCGTCGCATCGCAAAACGGATCGCAGATTTAGAATCCTCATGAAATTTTCTTTCCGATAACATTACCTTTTGGTGATTGGAGCATCCTGGCGCGATATAAGAAAAATTACGATTCTCGCATTGAATTTTTTTTAAGAAATTTTAAATTTTTGAAGGCTGCACACAAATATCATTTTCTCAAAAAGTATCCGTCGCATCGCAAAACGGATTGCAGATTTGGAATCTTGATGAAATTTTCTTTCCGATAACATTACCATTCGTCGATTGGAACATCTTGGCGGGCTATAAGAAAAATTACGTTCCACGCATTGAATTTTTTTTAAAGAAATTTTAAGTTTTTGAAGGCTGCTCAAAAATATCATTTTCTCAAAAAGTATCCGTCGCATCGCAAAACGGATTGCAGATTTGGAATCCTCATGAAATTTTCTTTCCGACAACATTACCCTTTGTTGATTGGAGCATCCTGGCGCGATATAAGAAAAATTACGATTCTCGCATTGAATTTTTTTTAAGAAATTTTAAATTTTTGAAGGCTGCACACAAATATCATTTTCTCAAAAAGTATCCGTCGCATCGCAAAACGGATTGCAGATTTGGAATCTTGATGAAATTTTCATTCCGATAACATTACCATTTGTCGATTGGAACATCTTGGCGCGCTATAAGAAAAATTACGTTCCACGCATTGAATTTTTTTTAAAGAAATTTTAAGTTTTTGAAGGCTGCTCAAAAATATCATTTTCTCAAAAAGTATCCGTCGCATCGCAAAACGGATTGCAGATTTGGAATCCTCATGAAATTTTCTTTCCGATAACATTACCCTTTGTTGATTGGAGCATCCTGGCGCGATATAAGAAAAATTACGATTCACGCATTGAATATTTTTTAAAGAAATTTTAAGTTTTTGAAGGCTGCTCAGAAATATCATTTTCTCAAAAAGTATCCGTCGCATCGCAAAACGGATTGCAGATTTGGAATCCTCATGAAATTTTCTTTCCGATAACATTACCCTTTGTTGATTGGAGCATCCCGGCGCGATATAAGAAAAATTACGATTCACGCATTGAATTTTTTTTAAGAAATTTTAAGTTTTTGAAGGCTGCTCAAAAATATCATTTTCTCAAAAAGTATCCGTCGCATCGCAAAACGGATTGCAGATTTGGAATCTTGATGAAATTTTCATTCCGATAACATAACCATTTGTCGATTGGAACATCTTGGCGCGCTATAAGAAAAATTACGTTCCACGCATTGAATTTTTTTTAAAGAAATTTTAAGTTTTTGAAGGCTGCTCAAAAATATCATTTTCTCAAAAAGTATCCGTCGCATCGCAAAACGGATTGCAGATAGATCTTGGCGCGCTATAAGAAAAATTACGTTCCACGCATTGAATTTTTTTTTAAAGAGATTTTAAGTTTTTGAAGGCTGCTCAAAAATATCATTTTCTCAAAAAGTATCCGTCGCATCGCAAAACGGATCGCAGATTTAGAATCCTCATGAAATTTTCTTTCCGATAACATTACCTTTTGGTGATTGGAGCATCCTGGCGCGATATAAGAAAAATTACGATTCTCGCATTGAATTTTTTTTAAGAAATTTTAAATTTTTGAAGGCTGCACACAAATATCATTTTCTCAAAAAGTATCCGTCGCATCGCAAAACGGATTGCAGATTTGGAATCTTGATGAAATTTTCTTTCCGATAACATTACCATTCGTCGATTGGAACATCTTGGCGGGCTATAAGAAAAATTACGTTCCACGCATTGAATTTTTTTTAAAGAAATTTTAAGTTTTTGAAGGCTGCTCAAAAATATCATTTTCTCAAAAAGTATCCGTCGCATCGCAAAACGGATTGCAGATTTGGAATCCTCATGAAATTTTCTTTCCGATAACATTACCCTTTGTTGATTGGAGCATCCTGGCGCGATATAAGAAAAATTACGATTCTCGCATTGAATTTTTTTTAAGAAATTTTAAATTTTTGAAGGCTGCACACAAATATCATTTTCTCAAAAAGTATCCGTCGCATCGCAAAACGGATTGCAGATTTGGAATCTTGATGAAATTTTCATTCCGATAACATTACCATTTGTCGATTGGAACATCTTGGCGAGCTATAAGAAAAATTACGTTCCACGCATTGAATTTTTTTTAAAGAAATTTTAAGTTTTTGAAGGCTGCTCAAAAATATCATTTTCTCAAAAAGTATCCGTCGCATCGCAAAACGGATTGCAGATTTGGAATCCTCATGAAATTTTCTTTCCGATAACATTACCCTTTGTTGATTGGAGCATCCTGGCGCGATATAAGAAAAATTACGATTCTCGCATTGAATTTTTTTTAAGAAATTTTAAATTTTTGAAGGCTGCACACAAATATCATTTTCTCAAAAAGTATCCGTCGCATCGCAAAACGGATTGCAGATTTGGAATCTTGATGAAATTTTCATTCCGATAACATTACCCTTTGTTGATTGGAGCATCCTGGCGCGATATAAGAAAAATTACGATTCACGCATTGAATATTTTTTAAAGAAATTTTAAGTTTTTGAAGGCTGCACACAAATTACATTTTCTCAAAATGTATCCGTCGCATCGCAAAACGGATTGCAGATTTGGAATCTTGATGAAATTTTCTTTCCGATAACATTACCATTTGTCGATTGGATCATCTTGGCGCGCTATAAGAAAAAGTACGTTCCACGCATTGAATTTTTTTTAAAGAAATTTTAAGTTTTTGAAGGCTTCTCAAAAATATCATTTTCTCAAAAAGTATCCGTCGCATCGCAAAACGGATTGCAGATTTGGAATCCTCATGAAATTTTCTTTCCGATAACATTACCCTTTGTTGATTGGAGCATCCTGGCGCGATATAAGAAAAATTACGATTCACGCATTGAATTTTTTTTAAAGAAATTTTAAGTTTTTGAAGGCTGCTCAGAAATATCATTTTCTCAAAAAGTATCCGTCGCATCGCAAAACGGATTGCAGATTTGGAATCCTCATGAAATTTTCTTTCCGATAACATTACCCTTTGTTGATTGGAGCATCCCGGCGCGATATAAGAAAAATTACGATTCACGCATTGAATTTTTTTTAAGAAATTTTAAGTTTTTGAAGGCTGCTCAAAAATATCATTTTCTCAAAAAGTATCCGTCGCATCGCAAAACGGATTGCAGATTTGGAATCCTCATGAAATTTTCTTTCCGATAACATTACCCTTTGTTGATTGGAGCATCCCGGCGCGATATAAGAAAAATTACGATTCACGCATTGAATTTTTTTTAAAGAAATTTTAAATTTTTGAAGGCTGCTCAAAAATATCATTTTCTCAAAAAGTATCCGTCGCATCGCAAAACGGATTGCAGATTTGGAATCTTGATGAAATTTTCATTCCGATAACATTACCATTTGTCGATTGGAACATCTTGGCGCGCTATAAGAAAAATTACGTTCCACGCATTGAATTTTTTTTAAAGAAATTTTAAGTTTTTGAAGGCTGCTCAAAAATATCATTTTCACAAAAAGTATACGTCGCATCGCAAAACGGATTGCAGATTTAGAATCCTCATGAAATGTTCTTTCCGATAACGTTACCCTTTGTTGATTGGAGCATCCTGGCGCGCTATAAAAAAAATTACGTTCCACGCATTGAATATTTTTTAAAGAAATTTTAAGTTTTTGAAGGCTGCCCAAAAATATCATTTTCTCAAAATGTATCCGTCGCATCGCAAAACGGATTGCAGATTTGGAATCTTGATGAAATTTTCTTTCCGATAACGTTACCATTTGTCGATTGGATCATCTTGGCGCGCTATAAGAAAAAGTACGTTCCACGCATTGAATTTTTTTTAAAGAAATTTTAAGTTTTTGAAGGCTGCTCAAAAATATCATTTTCTCAAAAAGTATCCGTCGCATCGCAAAACGGATAGCAGATTTGGAATCTTGATGAAATTTTCATTCCGATAACATTACCATTTGTCGATTGGAACATCTTGGCGCGCTATAAGAAAAATTACGTTCCACGCATTGAATTTTTTTTAAAGAAATTTTAAGTTTTTGAAGGCTGCTCAAAAATATCATTTTCTCAAAAAGTATCCGTCGCATCGCAAAACGGATTGCAGATTTGGAATCCTCATGAAATTTTCTTTCCGATAACATTACCCTTTGTTGATTGGAGCATCCTGGCGCGATATAAGAAAAATTACGATTCACGCATTGAATATTTTTTAAAGAAATTTTAAGTTTTTGAAGGCTGCACACAAATTACATTTTCTCAAAATGTATCCGTCGCATCGCAAAACGGATTGCAGATTTGGAATCTTGATGAAATTTTCTTTCCGATAACATTACCCTTTGTTGATTGGAGCATCCTGGCGCGATATAAGAAAAATTACGATTCACGCATTGAATTTTTTTTAAAGAAATTTTAAGTTTTTGAAGGCTGCTCAGAAATATCATTTTCTCAAAAAGTATCCGTCGCATCGCAAAACGGATTGCAGATTTGGAATCCTCATGAAATTTTCTTTCCGATAACATTACCCTTTGTTGATTGGAGCATCCCGGCGCGATATAAGAAAAATTACGATTCACGCATTGAATTTTTTTTAAGAAATTTTAAGTTTTTGAAGGCTGCTCAAAAATATCATTTTCTCAAAAAGTATCCGTCGCATCGCAAAACGGATAGCAGATTTGGAATCCTCATGAAATTTTCTTTCCGATAACGTTACCCTTTGTTGATTGGAGCATCCTGGCGCGATATAAGAAAAATTACGATTCTCGCATTGAATTTTTTTTAAGAAATTTTAAATTTTTGAAGGCTGCACACAAATATCATTTTCTCAAAAAGTATCCGTCGCATCGCAAAACGGATTGCAGATTTGGAATCTTGATGAAATTTTCTTTCCGATAACATTACCCTTTGTTGATTGGAGCATCCTGGCGCGATATAAGAAAAATTACGATTCACGCATTGAATTTTTTTTAAAGAAATTTTAAGTTTTTGAAGGCTGCTCAGAAATATCATTTTCTCAAAAAGTATCCGTCGCATCGCAAAACGGATTGCAGATTTGGAATCCTCATGAAATTTTCTTTCCGATAACATTACCCTTTGTTGATTGGAGCATCCTGGCGCGATATAAGAAAAATTACGATTCACGCATTGAATATTTTTTAAAGAAATTTTAAGTTTTTGAAGGCTGCACACAAATTACATTTTCTCAAAATGTATCCGTCGCATCGCAAAACGGATTGCAGATTTGGAATCTTGATGAAATTTTCTTTCCGATAACATTACCATTTGTCGATTGGATCATCTTGGCGCGCTATAAGAAAAAGTACGTTCCACGCATTGAATTTTTTTTAAAGAAATTTTAAGTTTTTGAAGGCTTCTCAAAAATATCATTTTCTCAAAAAGTATCCGTCGCATCGCAAAACGGATTGCAGATTTGGAATCCTCATGAAATTTTCTTTCCGATAACATTACCCTTTGTTGATTGGAGCATCCTGGCGCGATATAAGAAAAATTACGATTCACGCATTGAATTTTTTTTAAAGAAATTTTAAGTTTTTGAAGGCTGCTCAGAAATATCATTTTCTCAAAAAGTATCCGTCGCATCGCAAAACGGATTGCAGATTTGGAATCCTCATGAAATTTTCTTTCCGATAACATTACCCTTTGTTGATTGGAGCATCCCGGCGCGATATAAGAAAAATTACGATTCACGCATTGAATTTTTTTTAAGAAATTTTAAGTTTTTGAAGGCTGCTCAAAAATATCATTTTCTCAAAAAGTATCCGTCGCATCGCAAAACGGATTGCAGATTTGGAATCCTCATGAAATTTTCTTTCCGATAACATTACCATTTGTCGATTGGAACATCTTGGCGCGCTATAAGAAAAATTACGTTCCACGCATTGAATTTTTTTTAAAGAAATTTTAAGTTTTTGAAGGCTGCTCAAAAATATCATTTTCTCAAAAAGTATCCGTCGCATCGCAAAACGGATTGCAGATTTGGAATCCTCATGAAATTTTCTTTCCGATAACATTACCCTTTGTTGATTGGAGCATCCTGGCGCGATATAAGAAAAATTACGATTCACGCATTGAATATTTTTTAAAGAAATTTTAAGTTTTTGAAGGCTGCACACAAATTACATTTTCTCAAAATGTATCCGTCGCATCGCAAAACGGATTGCAGATTTGGAATCTTGATGAAATTTTCTTTCCGATAACATTACCCTTTGTTGATTGGAGCATCCTGGCGCGATATAAGAAAAATTACGATTCACGCATTGAATTTTTTTTAAAGAAATTTTAAGTTTTTGAAGGCTGCTCAGAAATATCATTTTCTCAAAAAGTATCCGTCGCATCGCAAAACGGATTGCAGATTTGGAATCCTCATGAAATTTTCTTTCCGATAACATTACCCTTTGTTGATTGGAGCATCCCGGCGCGATATAAGAAAAATTACGATTCACGCATTGAATTTTTTTTAAGAAATTTTAAGTTTTTGAAGGCTGCTCAAAAATATCATTTTCTCAAAAAGTATCCGTCGCATCGCAAAACGGATAGCAGATTTGGAATCCTCATGAAATTTTCTTTCCGATAACATTACCCTTTGTTGATTGGAGCATCCTGGCGCGATATAAGAAAAATTACGATTCACGCATTGAATATTTTTTAAAGAAATTTTAAGTTTTTGAAGGCTGCACACAAATTACATTTTCTCAAAATGTATCCGTCGCATCGCAAAACGGATTGCAGATTTGGAATCTTGATGAAATTTTCTTTCCGATAACATTACCCTTTGTTGATTGGAGCATCCTGGCGCGATATAAGAAAAATTACGATTCACGCATTGAATTTTTTTTAAAGAAATTTTAAGTTTTTGAAGGCTGCTCAGAAATATCATTTTCTCAAAAAGTATCCGTCGCATCGCAAAACGGATTGCAGATTTGGAATCCTCATGAAATTTTCTTTCCGATAACATTACCCTTTGTTGATTGGAGCATCCCGGCGCGATATAAGAAAAATTACGATTCACGCATTGAATTTTTTTTAAGAAATTTTAAGTTTTTGAAGGCTGCTCAAAAATATCATTTTCTCAAAAAGTATCCGTCGCATCGCAAAACGGATAGCAGATTTGGAATCCTCATGAAATTTTCTTTCCGATAACGTTACCCTTTGTTGATTGGAGCATCCTGGCGCGATATAAGAAAAATTACGATTCTCGCATTGAATTTTTTTTAAGAAATTTTAAATTTTTGAAGGCTGCACACAAATATCATTTTCTCAAAAAGTATCCGTCGCATCGCAAAACGGATTGCAGATTTGGAATCTTGATGAAATTTTCATTCCGATAACATTACCATTTGTCGATTGGAACATCTTGGCGCGCTATAAGAAAAATTACGTTCCACGCATTGAATTTTTTTTAAAGAAATTTTAAGTTTTTGAAGGCTGCTCAAAAATATCATTTTCTCAAAAAGTATCCGTCGCATCGCAAAACGGATTGCAGATTTGGAATCCTCATGAAATTTTCTTTCCGATAACATTACCCTTTGTTGATTGGAGCATCCTGGCGCGATATAAGAAAAATTACGATTCACGCATTGAATATTTTTTAAAGAAATTTTAAGTTTTTGAAGGCTGCACACAAATTACATTTTCTCAAAATGTATCCGTCGCATCGCAAAACGGATTGCAGATTTGGAATCTTGATGAAATTTTCTTTCCGATAACATTACCATTTGTCGATTGGATCATCTTGGCGCGCTATAAGAAAAAGTACGTTCCACGCATTGAATTTTTTTTAAAGAAATTTTAAGTTTTTGAAGGCTTCTCAAAAATATCATTTTCTCAAAAAGTATCCGTCGCATCGCAAAACGGATTGCAGATTTGGAATCCTCATGAAATTTTCTTTCCGATAACATTACCCTTTGTTGATTGGAGCATCCTGGCGCGATATAAGAAAAATTACGATTCACGCATTGAATTTTTTTTAAAGAAATTTTAAGTTTTTGAAGGCTGCTCAGAAATATCATTTTCTCAAAAAGTATCCGTCGCATCGCAAAACGGATTGCAGATTTGGAATCCTCATGAAATTTTCTTTCCGATAACGTTACCCTTTGTTGATTGGAGCATCCTGGCGCGATATAAGAAAAATTACGATTCACGCATTGAATATTTTTTAAAGAAATTTTAAGTTTTTGAAGGCTGCACACAAATTACATTTTCTCAAAATGTATCCGTCGCATCGCAAAACGGATTGCAGATTTGGAATCTTGATGAAATTTTCTTTCCGATAACATTACCCTTTGTTGATTGGAGCATCCTGGCGCGATATAAGAAAAATTACGATTCACGCATTGAATTTTTTTTAAAGAAATTTTAAGTTTTTGAAGGCTGCTCAGAAATATCATTTTCTCAAAAAGTATCCGTCGCATCGCAAAACGGATTGCAGATTTGGAATCCTCATGAAATTTTCTTTCCGATAACATTACCCTTTGTTGATTGGAGCATCCCGGCGCGATATAAGAAAAATTACGATTCACGCATTGAATTTTTTTTAAGAAATTTTAAGTTTTTGAAGGCTGCTCAAAAATATCATTTTCTCAAAAAGTATCCGTCGCATCGCAAAACGGATAGCAGATTTGGAATCCTCATGAAATTTTCTTTCCGATAACGTTACCCTTTGTTGATTGGAGCATCCTGGCGCGATATAAGAAAAATTACGATTCTCGCATTGAATTTTTTTTAAGAAATTTTAAATTTTTGAAGGCTGCACACAAATATCATTTTCTCAAAAAGTATCCGTCGCATCGCAAAACGGATTGCAGATTTGGAATCTTGATGAAATTTTCATTCCGATAACATTACCATTTGTCGATTGGAACATCTTGGCGCGCTATAAGAAAAATTACGTTCCACGCATTGAATTTTTTTTAAAGAAATTTTAAGTTTTTGAAGGCTGCTCAGAAATATCATTTTCTCAAAAAGTATCCGTCGCATCGCAAAACGGATTGCAGATTTGGAATCCTCATGAAATTTTCTTTCCGATAACATTACCCTTTGTTGATTGGAGCATCCCGGCGCGATATAAGAAAAATTACGATTCACGCATTGAATTTTTTTTAAAGAAATTTTAAGTTTTTGAAGGCTGCTCAGAAATATCATTTTCTCAAAAAGTATCCGTCGCATCGCAAAACGGATTGCAGATTTGGAATCCTCATGAAATTTTCTTTCCGATAACATTACCCTTTGTTGATTGGAGCATCCCGGCGCGATATAAGAAAAATTACGATTCACGCATTGAATTTTTTTTAAGAAATTTTAAGTTTTTGAAGGCTGCTCAAAAATATCATTTTCTCAAAAAGTATCCGTCGCATCGCAAAACGGATTGCAGATTTGGAATCCTCATGAAATTTTCTTTCCGATAACATTACCATTTGTCGATTGGAACATCTTGGCGCGCTATAAGAAAAATTACGTTCCACGCATTGAATTTTTTTTAAAGAAATTTTAAGTTTTTGAAGGCTGCTCAAAAATATCATTTTCTCAAAAGTATCCGTCGCATCGCAAAACGGATTGCAGATTTGGAATCCTCATGAAATTTTCTTTCCGATAACATTACCCTTTGTTGATTGGAGCATCCCGGCGCGATATAAGAAAAATTACGATTCACGCATTGAATTTTTTTTAAGAAATTTTAAGTTTTTGAAGGCTGCACACAAATATCATTTTCTCAAAAAGTATCCGTCGCATCGCAAAACGGATTGCAGATTTGGAATCTTGATGAAATTTTCATTCCGATAACATTACCATTTGTCGATTGGAACATCTTGGCGCGCTATAAGAAAAATTACGTTCCACGCATTGAATATTTTTTAAAGAAATTTTAAGTTTTTGAAGGCTGCTCAAAAATATCATTTTCACAAAAAGTATCCATCGCATCGCAAAACGGATTGCAGATTTAGAATCCTCATGAAATGTTCTTTCCGATAACATTACCTTTTGGTGATTGGAGCATCCTGGCGCGATATAAGAAAAACTACGTTCCACGCATTGAATATTTTTTAAAGAAATTTTAAGTTTTTGAAGGCTGCACAAAAATATCATTTTCTCAAAAAGTATCCGTCGCATCGCAAAACGGATTGCAGATTTGGAATCTTGATGAAATTTTCATTCCGATAACATAACCATTTGTCGATTGGAACATCTTGGCGCGCTATAAGAAAAATTACGTTCCACGCATTGAATTTTTTTTAAAGAAATTTTAAGTTTTTGAAGGCTGCTCAAAAATTTCATTTTCTCAAAAAGTATCCGTCGCATCGCAAAACGGATAGCAGATTTGGAATCCTCATGAAATTTTCTTTCCGATAACATTACCCTTTGTTGATTGGAGCATCCTGGCGCGATATAAGAAAAATTACGATTCTCGCATAGAATTTTTTTTAAGAAATTTTAAATTTTTGAAGGCTGCACACAAATATCATTTTCTCAAAAAGTATCCGTCGCATCGCAAAACGGATTGCAGATTTGGAATCTTGATGAAATTTTCATTCCGATAACATAACCATTTGTCGATTGGAACATCTTGGCGCGCTATAAGAAAAATTACGTTCCACGCATTGAATTTTTTTTAAAGAAATTTTAAGTTTTTGAAGGCTGCACAAAAATATCATTTTCTCAAAAAGTATCCGTCGCATCGCAAAACGGATTGCAGATTTGGAATCTTGATGAAATTTTCATTCCGATAACATAACCATTTGTCGATTGGAACATCTTGGCGCGCTATAAGAAAAATTACGTTCCACGCATTGAATTTTTTTTAAAGAAATTTTAAGTTTTTGAAGGCTGCTCAAAAATATCATTTTCTCAAAAAGTATCCGTCGCATCGCAAAACGGATTGCAGATTTGGAATCCTCATGAAATTTTCTTTCCCATAACATTACCCTTTGTTGATTGGAGCATCCTGGCGCGATATAAGAAAAATTACGATTCTCGCATAGAATTTTTTTTAAGAAATTTTAAATTTTTGAAGGCTGCACACAAATATCATTTTCTCAAAAAGTATCCGTCGCATCGCAAAACGGATTGCAGATTTGGAATCTTGATGAAATTTTCATTCCGATAACATAACCATTTGTCGATTGGAACATCTTGGCGCGCTATAAGAAAAATTACGTTCCACGCATTGAATTTTTTTTAAAGAAATTTTAAGTTTTTGAAGGCTGCTCAAAAATTTCATTTTCTCAAAAAGTATCCGTCGCATCGCAAAACGGATTGCAGATTTGGAATCCTCATGAAATTTTCTTTCCGATAACATTACCCTTTGTTGATTGGAGCATCCTGGCGCGATATAAGAAAAATTACGATTCACGCATTGAATTTTTTTTAAAGAAATTTTAAGTTTTTGAAGGCTGCTCAAAAATATCATTTTCTCAAAATGTATCCGTCGCATCGCAAAACGGATTGCAGATTTGGAATCTTGATGAAATTTTCTTTCCGATAACATTACCATTTGTCGATTGGAACATCTTGGCGCGCTATAAGAAAAAGTACGTTCCACGCATTGAATTTTTTTTAAAGAAATTTTAGGTTTTTGAAGGCTGCTCAAAAATATCATTTTCACAAAAAGTATACGTCGCATCGCAAAACGGATTGCAGATTTAGAATCCTCATGAAATGTTCTTTCCGATAACATTACCTTTTGGTGATTGGAGCATCCTGGCGCGATATAAGAAAAACTACGTTCCACGCATTGAATATTTTTTAAAGAAATTTTAAGTTTTTGAAGGCTGCACAAAAATATCATTTTCTCAAAAAGTATCCGTCGCATCGCAAAACGGATTGCAGATTTGGAATCTTGATGAAATTTTCATTCCGATAACATAACCATTTGTCGATTGGAACATCTTGGCGCGCTATAAGAAAAATTACGTTCCACGCATTGAATTTTTTTAAAGAAATTTTAAGTTTTTGAAGGCTGCTCAAAAATTTCATTTTCTCAAAAAGTATCCGTCGCATCGCAAAACGGATAGCAGATTTGGAATCCTCATGAAATTTTCTTTCCGATAACATTACCCTTTGTTGATTGGAGCATCCTGGCGCGATATAAGAAAAATTACGATTCTCGCATAGAATTTTTTTTAAGAAATTTTAAATTTTTGAAGGCTGCACACAAATATCATTTTCTCAAAAAGTATCCGTCGCATCGCAAAACGGATTGCAGATTTGGAATCTTGATGAAATTTTCATTCCGATAACATAACCATTTGTCGATTGGAACATCTTGGCGCGCTATAAGAAAAATTACGTTCCACGCATTGAATTTTTTTTAAAGAAATTTTAAGTTTTTGAAGGCTGCACAAAAATATCATTTTCTCAAAAAGTATCCGTCGCATCGCAAAACGGATTGCAGATTTGGAATCTTGATGAAATTTTCATTCCGATAACATAACCATTTGTCGATTGGAACATCTTGGCGCGCTATAAGAAAAATTACGTTCCACGCATTGAATTTTTTTTAAAGAAATTTTAAGTTTTTGAAGGCTGCTCAAAAATATCATTTTCTCAAAAAGTATCCGTCGCATCGCAAAACGGATTGCAGATTTGGAATCCTCATGAAATTTTCTTTCCCATAACATTACCCTTTGTTGATTGGAGCATCCTGGCGCGATATAAGAAAAATTACGATTCTCGCATAGAATTTTTTTTAAGAAATTTTAAATTTTTGAAGGCTGCACACAAATATCATTTTCTCAAAAAGTATCCGTCGCATCGCAAAACGGATTGCAGATTTGGAATCTTGATGAAATTTTCATTCCGATAACATAACCATTTGTCGATTGGAACATCTTGGCGCGCTATAAGAAAAATTACGTTCCACGCATTGAATTTTTTTTAAAGAAATTTTAAGTTTTTGAAGGCTGCTCAAAAATTTCATTTTCTCAAAAAGTATCCGTCGCATCGCAAAACGGATTGCAGATTTGGAATCCTCATGAAATTTTCTTTCCGATAACATTACCCTTTGTTGATTGGAGCATCCTGGCGCGATATAAGAAAAATTACGATTCACGCATTGAATTTTTTTTAAAGAAATTTTAAGTTTTTGAAGGCTGCTCAAAAATATCATTTTCTCAAAATGTATCCGTCGCATCGCAAAACGGATTGCAGATTTGGAATCTTGATGAAATTTTCTTTCCGATAACATTACCATTTGTCGATTGGAACATCTTGGCGCGCTATAAGAAAAAGTACGTTCCACGCATTGAATTTTTTTTAAAGAAATTTTAGGTTTTTGAAGGCTGCTCAAAAATATCATTTTCTCAAAAAGTATCCGTCGCATCGCAAAACGGATTGCAGATTTGGAATCTTGATGAAATTTTCATTCCGATAACATAACCATTTGTCGATTGGAACATCTTGGCGCGCTATAAGAAAAATTACGTTCCACGCATTGAATATTTTTTAAAGAAATTTTAAGTTTTTGAAGGCTGCTCAAAAATATCATTTTCACAAAAAGTATCCGTCGCATCGCAAAACGGATTGCAGATTTAGAATCCTCATGAAATGTTCTTTCCAATAACATTACCTTTTGGTGATTGGAGCATCCTGGCGCGATATAAGAAAAACTACGTTCCACGCATTGAATATTTTTTAAAGAAATTTTAAGTTTTTGAAGGCTGCCCAAAAATATCATTTTCTCAAAATGTATCCGTCGCATCGCAAAACGGATTGCAGATTTGGAATCTTGATGAAATTTTCATTCCGATAACATAACCATTTGTCGATTGGAACATCTTGGCGCGCTATAAGAAAAATTACGTTCCACGCATTGAATTTTTTTTAAAGAAATTTTAAGTTTTTGAAGGCTGCTCAAAAATATCATTTTCTCAAAAAGTATCCGTCGCATCGCAAAACGGATTGCAGATTTGGAATCCTCATGAAATTTTCTTTCCGATAACATTACCCTTTGTTGATTGGAGCATCCTGGCGCGATATAAGAAAAATTACGATTCTCGCATTGAATTTTTTTTAAGAAATTTTAAATTTTTGAAGGCTGCACACAAATATCATTTTCTCAAAAAGTATCCGTCGCATCGCAAAACGGATTGCAGATTTGGAATTTTGATGAAATTTTCATTCCAATAACATTACCATTTGTCGATTGGAACATCTTGGCGCGCTATAAGAAAAATTACGTTCCACGCATTGAATTTTTTTTAAAGAAATTTTAAGTTTTTGAAGGCTGCTCAAAAATATCATTTTCTCAAAAAGTATCCGTCGCATCGCAAAACGGATTGCAGATTTGGAATCCTCATGAAATTTTCTTTCCGATAATATTACCCTTTGTTGATTGGAGCATCCTGGCGCGATATAAGAAAAATTACGATTCACGCATTGAATTTTTTTAAGGAAATTTTAAGTTTTTGAAGGCTGCTCAAAAATTACATTTTCTCAAAATGTATCCGTCGCATCGCAAAACGGATTGCAGATTTGGAATCTTGATGAAATTTTCTTTCCGATAACATTACCATTTGTCGATTGGAACATCTTGGCGCGCTTTAAGAAAAATTACGTTCCACGCATTGAATTTTTTTTAAAGAAATTTTAAGTTTTTGAAGTCTGCTCAAAAATATCATTTTCTCAAAAAGTATCCGTCGCATCGCAAAACGGATTGCAGATTTGGAATCCTCATGAAATTTTCTTTCCGATAACATTACCCTTTGTTGATTGGAGCATCCTGGCGCGATATAAGAAAAATTACGATTCACGCATTGAATTTTTTTTAAAGAAATTTTAAGTTTTTGAAGGCTGCTCAAAAATATCATTTTCTCAAAATGTATCCGTCGCATCGCAAAACGGATTGCAGATTTGGAATCTTGATGAAATTTTCTTTCCGATAACATTACCATTTGTCGATTGGATCATCTTGGCGCGCTATAAGAAAAAGTACGTTCCACGCATTGAATTTTTTTTAAAGAAATTTTAAGTTTTTGAAGGCTGCTCAAAAATATCATTTTCTCAAAAAGTATCCGTCGCATCGCAAAACTGATTGCAGATTTGGAATCCTCATGAAATTTTCTTTCCGATAACATTACCCTTTGTTGATTGGAGCATCCTGGCGCGATATAAGAAAAATTACGATTCACGCTTTGAATTTTTTTTAAAGAAATTTTAAGTTTTTGAAGGCTGCTCAAAAATATCATTTTCTCAAAAAGTATCCGTCGCATCGCAAAACGGATTGCAGATTTGGAATCCTCATGAAATTTTCTTTCCGACAACATTACCCTTTGTTGATTGGAGCATCCCGGCGCGATATAAGAAAAATTACGATTCACGCATTGAATTTTTTTTAAGAAATTTTAAACTTTTGAAGGCTGCTCAAAAATATCATTTTCTCAAAAAGTATCCGTCGCATCGCAAAACGGATAGCAGATTTGGAATCTTGATGAAATTTTCATTCCGATAACATTACCATTTGTCGATTGGAACATCTTGGCGCGCTATAAGAAAAATTACGTTCCACGCATTGAATATTTTTTAAAGAAATTTTAAGTTTTTGAAGGCTGCTCAAAAATATCATTTTCACAAAAAGTATCCGTCGCATCGCAAAACGGATTGCAGATTTAGAATCCTCATGAAATGTTCTTTCCGATAACATTACCTTTTGGTGATTGGAGCATCCTGGCGCGATATAAGAAAAACTACGTTCCACGCATTGAATATTTTTTAAAGAAATTTTAAGTTTTTGAAGGCTGCCCAAAAATATCATTTTCTCAAAATGTATCCGTCGCATCGCAAAACGGATAGCAGATTTGGAATCTTGATGAAATTTTCATTCCGATAACATTACCATTTGTCGATTTATATCATCCTGGCGCGATATAAGAAAAACTACGTTCCACGCATTGAATATTTTTTAAAGAAATTTTAAGTTTTTGAAGGCTGCCCAAAAATATCATTTTCTCAAAATGTATCCGTCGCATCGCAAAACGGATTGCAGATTTGGAATCTTGATGAAATTTTCTTTCCGATAACGTTACCCTTTGTTGATTGGAGCATCCTGGCGCGATATAAGAAAAATTACGATTCTCGCATTGAATTTTTTTTAAGAAATTTTAAATTTTTGAAGGCTGCACACAAAAATCTTTTTCTCAAAAAGTATCCGTCGCATCGCAAAACGGATTGCAGATTTGGAATCTTGATGAAATTTTCATTCCGATAACATTACCATTTGTCGATTGGAACATCTTGGCGCGCTATAAGAAAAATTACGTTCCACGCATTGAATTTTTTTTAAAGAAATTTTAAGTTTTTGAAGGCTGCTCAAAAATATCATTTTCTCAAAAAGTATCCGTCGCATCGCAAAACGGATTGCAGATTTGGAATCCTCATGAAATTTTCTTTCCGATAACATTACCCTTTGTTGATTGGAGCATCCTGGCGCGATATAAGAAAAATTACGATTCACGCATTGAATTTTTTTTAAAGAAATTTTAAGTTTTTGAAGGCTTCTCAAAAATTACATTTTCTCAAAATGTATCCGTCGCATCGCAAAACGGATTGCAGATTTGGAATCTTGATGAAATTTTCTTTCCGATAACATTACCATTTGTCGATTGGATCATCTTGGCGCGCTATAAGAAAAAGTACGTTCCACGCATTGAATTTTTTTTAAAGAAATTTTAAGTTTTTGAAGGCTGCTCAAAAATATCATTTTCTCAAAAAGTATCCGTCGCATCGCAAAACGGATTGCAGATTTGGAATCCTCATGAAATTTTCTTTCCGATAACATTACCCTTTGTTGATTGGAGCATCCTGGCGCGATATAAGAAAAATTACGATTCACGCATTGAATTTTTTTTAAAGAAATTTTAAGTTTTTGAAGGCTGCTCAAAAATTACATTTTCTCAAAATGTATCCGTCGCATCGCAAAACGGATTGCAGATTTGGAATCTTGATGAAATTTTCTTTCCGATAACATTACCATTTGTCGATTGGAACATCTTGGCGCGCTTTAAGAAAAATTACGTTCCACGCATTGAATTTTTTTTAAAGAAATTTTAAGTTTTTGAAGGCTGCTCAAAAATATCATTTTCTCAAAAAGTATCCGTCGCATCGCAAAACGGATTGCAGATTTGGAATCCTCATGAAATTTTCTTTCCGATAACATTACCCTTTGTTGATTGGAGCATCCTGGCGCGATATAAGAAAAATTACGATTCACGCATTGAATTTTTTTTAAAGAAATTTTAAGTTTTTGAAGGCTGCTCAAAAATATCATTTTCTCAAAATGTATCCGTCGCATCGCAAAACGGATTGCAGATTTGGAATCTTGATGAAATTTTCTTTCCGATAACATTACCATTTGTCGATTGGATCATCTTGGCGCGCTATAAGAAAAAGTACGTTCCACGCATTGAATTTTTTTTAAAGAAATTTTAAGTTTTTGAAGGCTGCTCAAAAATATCATTTTCTCAAAAAGTATCCGTCGCATCGCAAAACTGATTGCAGATTTGGAATCCTCATGAAATTTTCTTTCCGATAACATTACCCTTTGTTGATTGGAGCATCCTGGCGCGATATAAGAAAAATTACGATTCACGCTTTGAATTTTTTTTAAAGAAATTTTAAGTTTTTGAAGGCTGCTCAAAAATATCATTTTCTCAAAAAGTATCCGTCGCATCGCAAAACGGATTGCAGATTTGGAATCCTCATGAAATTTTCTTTCCGACAACATTACCCTTTGTTGATTGGAGCATCCCGGCGCGATATAAGAAAAATTACGATTCACGCATTGAATTTTTTTTAAGAAATTTTAAACTTTTGAAGGCTGCTCAAAAATATCATTTTCTCAAAAAGTATCCGTCGCATCGCAAAACGGATAGCAGATTTGGAATCTTGATGAAATTTTCATTCCGATAACATTACCATTTGTCGATTGGAACATCTTGGCGCGCTATAAGAAAAATTACGTTCCACGCATTGAATATTTTTTAAAGAAATTTTAAGTTTTTGAAGGCTGCTCAAAAATATCATTTTCACAAAAAGTATCCGTCGCATCGCAAAACGGATTGCAGATTTAGAATCCTCATGAAATGTTCTTTCCGATAACATTACCTTTTGGTGATTGGAGCATCCTGGCGCGATATAAGAAAAACTACGTTCCACGCATTGAATATTTTTTAAAGAAATTTTAAGTTTTTGAAGGCTGCCCAAAAATATCATTTTCTCAAAATGTATCCGTCGCATCGCAAAACGGATAGCAGATTTGGAATCTTGATGAAATTTTCATTCCGATAACATTACCATTTGTCGATTTATATCATCCTGGCGCGATATAAGAAAAACTACGTTCCACGCATTGAATATTTTTTAAAGAAATTTTAAGTTTTTGAAGGCTGCCCAAAAATATCATTTTCTCAAAATGTATCCGTCGCATCGCAAAACGGATTGCAGATTTGGAATCTTGATGAAATTTTCTTTCCGATAACGTTACCCTTTGTTGATTGGAGCATCCTGGCGCGATATAAGAAAAATTACGATTCTCGCATTGAATTTTTTTTAAGAAATTTTAAATTTTTGAAGGCTGCACACAAAAATCTTTTTCTCAAAAAGTATCCGTCGCATCGCAAAACGGATTGCAGATTTGGAATCTTGATGAAATTTTCATTCCGATAACATTACCATTTGTCGATTGGAACATCTTGGCGCGCTATAAGAAAAATTACGTTCCACGCATTGAATTTTTTTTAAAGAAATTTTAAGTTTTTGAAGGCTGCTCAAAAATATCATTTTCTCAAAAAGTATCCGTCGCATCGCAAAACGGATTGCAGATTTGGAATCCTCATGAAATTTTCTTTCCGATAACATTACCCTTTGTTGATTGGAGCATCCTGGCGCGATATAAGAAAAATTACGATTCACGCATTGAATTTTTTTTAAAGAAATTTTAAGTTTTTGAAGGCTTCTCAAAAATTACATTTTCTCAAAATGTATCCGTCGCATCGCAAAACGGATTGCAGATTTGGAATCTTGATGAAATTTTCTTTCCGATAACATTACCATTTGTCGATTGGATCATCTTGGCGCGCTATAAGAAAAAGTACGTTCCACGCATTGAATTTTTTTTAAAGAAATTTTAAGTTTTTGAAGGCTGCTCAAAAATATCATTTTCTCAAAAAGTATCCGTCGCATCGCAAAACGGATTGCAGATTTGGAATCCTCATGAAATTTTCTTTCCGATAACATTACCCTTTGTTGATTGGAGCATCCTGGCGCGATATAAGAAAAATTACGATTCACGCATTGAATTTTTTTTAAAGAAATTTTAAGTTTTTGAAGGCTTCTCAAAAATTACATTTTCTCAAAATGTATCCGTCGCATCGCAAAACGGATTGCAGATTTGGAATCTTGATGAAATTTTCTTTCCGATAACATTACCATTTGTCGATTGGATCATCTTGGCGCGCTATAAGAAAAAGTACGTTCCACGCATTGAATTTTTTTTAAAGAAATTTTAAGTTTTTGAAGGCTGCTCAAAAATATCATTTTCTCAAAAAGTATCCGTCGCATCGCAAAACGGATTGCAGATTTGGAATCCTCATGAAATTTTCTTTCCGATAACATTACCCTTTGTTGATTGGAGCATCCTGGCGCGATATAAGAAAAATTACGATTCACGCATTGAATTTTTTTTAAAGAAATTTTAAGTTTTTGAAGGCTGCTCAAAAATATCATTTTCTCAAAAAGTATCCGTCGCATCGCAAAACGGATTGCAGATTTGGAATCCTCATGAAATTTTCTTTCCGATAACATTACCCTTTGTTGATTGGAGCATCCTGGCGCGATATAAGAAAAATTACGATTCTCGCATTGAATTTTTTTTAAGAAATTTTAAATTTTTGAAGGCTGCACACAAATATCATTTTCTCAAAAAGTATCCGTCGCATCGCAAAACGGATTGCAGATTTGGAATTTTGATGAAATTTTCATTCCGATAACATTACCATTTGTCGATTGGAACATCTTGGCGCGCTATAAGAAAAATTACGTTCCACGCATTGAATTTTTTTTAAAGAAATTTTAAGTTTTTGAAGGCTGCTCAAAAATATCATTTTCTCAAAAAGTATCCGTCGCATCGCAAAACGGATTGCAGATTTGGAATCCTCATGAAATTTTCTTTCCGATAACATTACCCTTTGTTGATTGGAGCATCCTGGCGCGATATAAGAAAAATTACGATTCACGCATTGAATTTTTTTTAAAGAAATTTTAAGTTTTTGAAGGCTGCTCAAAAATTACATTTTCTCAAAATGTATCCGTCGCATCGCAAAACGGATTGCAGATTTGGAATCTTGATGAAATTTTCTTTCCGATAACATTACCATTTGTCGATTGGATCATCTTGGCGCGCTATAAGAAAAAGTACGTTCCACGCATTGAATTTTTTTTAAAGAAATTTTAAGTTTTTGAAGGCTGCTCAAAAATATCATTTTCTCAAAAAGTATCCGTCGCATCGCAAAACGGATTGCAGATTTGGAATCCTCATGAATTTTCTTTCCGATAACATTACCCTTTGTTGATTGGAGCATCCTGGCGCGATATAAGAAAAATTACGATTCTCGCATTGAATTTTTTTTAAGAAATTTTAAATTTTTGAAGGCTGCACACAAATATCATTTTCTCAAAAAGTATCCGTCGCATCGCAAAACGGATTGCAGATTTGGAATCTTGATGAAATTTTCATTCCGATAACATTACCATTTGTCGATTGGAACATCTTGGCGCGCTATAAGAAAAATTACGTTCCACGCATTGAATTTTTTTTAAAGAAATTTTAAGTTTTTGAAGGCTGCTCAAAAATATCATTTTCTCAAAAAGTATCCGTCGCATCGCAAAACGGATTGCAGATTTGGAATCCTCATGAAATTTTCTTTCCGATAACATTACCCTTTGTTGATTGGAGCATCCTGGCGCGATATAAGAAAAATTACGATTCACGCATTGAATTTTTTTTAAAGAAATTTTAAGTTTTTGAAGGCTGCTCAAAAATTACATTTTCTCAAAATGTATCCGTCGCATCGCAAAACGGATTGCAGATTTGGAATCTTGATGAAATTTTCTGTCCGATAACATTACCATTTGTCGATTGGATCATCTTGGCGCGCTATAAGAAAAAGTACGTTCCACGCATTGAATTTTTTTTAAAGAAATTTTAAGTTTTTGAAGGCTGCTCAAAAATATCATTTTCTCAAAAAGTATCCGTCGCATCGCAAAACGGATTGCAGATTTGGAATCCTCATGAAATTTTCTTTCCGATAACATTACCCTTTGTTGATTGGAGCATCCTGGCGCGATATAAGAAAAATTACGATTCACGCATTGAATTTTTTTTAAAGAAACTTTAAGTTTTTGAAGGCTGCTCAAAAATATCATTTTCTCAAAAAGTATCCGTCGCATCGCAAAACGGATTGCAGATTTGGAATCCTCATGAAATTTTCTTTCCGATGACATTACCCTTTGTTGATTGGAGCATCCCGGCGCGATATAAGAAAAATTACGATTCACGCATTGAATTTTTTTTAAGAAATTTTAAATTTTTGAAGGCTGCTCAAAAATATCATTTTCTCAAAAAGTATCCGTCGCATCGCAAAACGGATAGCAGATTTGGAATCTTGATGAAATTTTCATTCCGATAACATTACCATTTGTCGATTGGAACATCTTGGCGCGCTATAAGAAAAATTACGTTCCACGCATTGAATATTTTTTAAAGAAATTTTAAGTTTTTGAAGGCTGCTCAAAAATATCATTTTCACAAAAAGTATCCGTCGAATCGCAAAACGGATTGCAGATTTAGAATCCTCATGAAATGTTCTTTCCGATAACATTACCTTTTGGTGATTGGAGCATCCTGGCGCGATATAAGAAAAAACTACGTTCCACGCATTGAATATTTTTTAAAGAAATTTTAAGTTTTTGAAGGCTGCCCAAAAATATCATTTTCTCAAAATGTATCCGTCGCATCGCAAAACGGATTGCAGATTTGGAATCTTGATGAAATTTTCATTCCGATAACATAACCATTTGTCGATTTTAACATCTTGGCGCGCTATAAGAAAAATTACGTTCCACGCATTGAATTTTTTTTAAAGAAATTTTAAGTTTTTGAAGGCTGCTCAAAAATATCATTTTCTCCAAAAGTATCCGTCGCATCGCAAAACGGATTGCAGATTTGGAATCCTCATGAAATTTTCTTTCCGATAACATTACCCTTTGTTGATTGGAGCATCCTGGCGCGATATAAGAAAAATTACGATTCACGCATTGAATTTTTTTTTACATATTGCAGATTTGGAATCTTGATGAAATTTTCTTTCCGATAACATTACCATTTGTCGATTGGATCATCTTGGCGCGCTATAAGAAAAAGTACGTTCCACGCATTGAATTTTTTTTAAAGAAATTTTAAGTTTTTGAAGGCTGCTCAAAAATATCATTTTCTCAAAAAGTATCCGTCGCATCGCAAAACGGATTGCAGATTTGGAATCTTGATGAAATTTTCATTCCGATAACATAACCATTTGTCGATTTTAACATCTTGGCGCGCTATAAGAAAAATTACGTTCCACGCATTGAATTTTTTTTAAAGAAATTTTAAGTTTTTGAAGGCTGCTCAAAAATATCATTTTCTCCAAAAGTATCCGTCGCATCGCAAAACGGATTGCAGATTTGGAATCCTCATGAAATTTTCTTTCCGATAACATTACCCTTTGTTGATTGGAGCATCCTGGCGCGATATAAGAAAAATTACGATTCACGCATTGAATTTTTTTTAAAGAAATTTTAAGTTTTTGAAGGCTGCTCAAAAATTACATTTTCTCAAAAAGTATCCGTCGCATCGCAAAACGGATTGCAGATTTGGAATCCTCATGAAATTTTCTTTCCGATAACATTACCCTTTGTTGATTGAAGCATCCCGGCGCGATATAAGAAAAATTACGATTCTCGCATTGAATTTTTTTTAAGAAATTTTAAATTTTTGAAGGCTGCACACAAATATCATTTTCTCAAAAAGTGTCCGTCGCATCGCAAAACGGATTGCAGATTTGGAATCTTGATGAAATTTTCAGTCCGATAACATTACCATTTGTCGATTGGAACATCTTGGCGCGCTATAAGAAAAATTACGTTCCACGCATTGAATTTTTTTTAAAGAAATTTTAAGTTTTTGAAGGCTGCTCAAAAATATCATTTTCTCAAAAAGTATCCGTCGCATCGCAAAACGGATTGCAGATTTGGAATCCTCATGAAATTTTCTTTCCGATAACATTACCCTTTGTTGATTGGAGCATCCTGGCGCGATATAAGAAAAATTACGATTCACGCATTGAATTTTTTTTAAAGAAATTTTAAGTTTTTGAAGGCTGCTCAAAAATATCATTTTCTCAAAAAGTATCCGTCGCATCGCAAAACGGATTGCAGATTTGGAATCTTGATGAAATTTTCATTCCGATAACATTACCATTTGTCGATTGGAACATCTTGGCGCGCTATAAGAAAAATTACGTTCCACGCATTGAATTTTTTTTAAAGAAATTTTAAGTTTTTGAAGGCTGCTCAAAAATATCATTTTCTCAAAAAGTATCCGTCGCATCGCAAAACGGATTGCAGATTTGGAATCTTGATGAAATTTTCATTCCGATAACATTACCATTTGTCGATTGGAACATCTTGGCGCGCTATAAGAAAAATTACGTTCCACGCATTGAATTTTTTTTAAAGAAATTTTAAGTTTTTGAAGGCTGCTCAAAAATATCATTTTCTCAAAAAGTATCCGTCGCATCGCAAAACGGATTGCAGATTTGGAATCCTCATGAAATTTTCTTTCCGATAACATTACCCTTTGTTGATCGGAGCATCCTGGCGCGATATAAGAAAAATTACGATTCACGCATTGAATTTTTTTTAAGAAATTTTAAGTTTTTGAAGGCTGCACACAAATATCATTTTCTCAAAAAGTATCCGTCGCATCGCAAAACGGATTGCAGATTTGGAATCTTGATGAAATTTTCATTCCGATAACATTACCATTTGTCGATTGGAACATCTTGGCGCGCTATAAGAAAAATTACGTTCCACGCATTGAATTTTTTTTAAAGAAATTTTAAGTTTTTGAAGGCTGCTCAAAAATATCATTTTCTCAAAAAGTATCCGTCGCATCGCAAAACGGATTGCAGATTTGGAATCCTCATGAAATTTTCTTTCCGATAACATTACCCTTTGTTGATTGGAGCATCCTGGCGCGATATAAGAAAAATTACGATTCACGCATTGAATTTTTTTTAAAGAAATTTTAAGTTTTTGAAGGCTGCTCAAAAATTACATTTTCTCAAAATGTATCCGTCGCATCGCAAAACGGATTGCAGATTTGGAATCTTGATGAAATTTTCTGTCCGATAACATTACCATTTGTCGATTGGATCATCTTGGCGCGCTATAAGAAAAAGTACGTTCCACGCATTGAATTTTTTTTAAAGAAATTTTAAGTTTTTGAAGGCTGCTCAAAAATATCATTTTCTCAAAAAGTATCCATCGCATCGCAAAACGGATTGCAGATTTGGAATCCTCATGAAATTTTCTTTCCGATAACATTACCCTTTGTTGATTGGAGCATCCCGGCGCGATATAAGAAAAATTACGATTCACGCATTGAATTTTTTTAAAGAAATTTTAAGTTTTTGAAGGCTGCACACAAATATCATTTTCTCAAAAAGTATCCGTCGCATCGCAAAACGGATTGCAGATTTGGAATCTTGATGAAATTTTCATTCCGATAACATTACCATTTGTCGATTGGAACATCTTGGCGCGCTATAAGAAAAATTACGTTCCACGCATTGAATTTTTTTTAAAGAAATTTTAAGTTTTTGAAGGCTGCTCAAAAATATCATTTTCTCAAAAAGTATCCGTCGCATCGCAAAACGGATTGCAGATTTGGAATCCTCATGAAATTTTCTTTCCGATAACATTACCCTTTGTTGATTGGAGCATCCTGGCGCGATATAAGAAAAATTACGATTCACGCATTGAATTTTTTTTAAAGAAATTTTAAGTTTTTGAAGGCTGCTCAAAAATTACATTTTCTCAAAATGTATCCGTCGCATCGCAAAACGGATTGCAGATTTGGAATCTTGATGAAATTTTCTGTCCGATAACATTACCATTTGTCGATTGGATCATCTTGGCGCGCTATAAGAAAAAGTACGTTCCACGCATTGAATTTTTTTTAAAGAAATTTTAAGTTTTTGAAGGCTGCTCAAAAATATCATTTTCTCAAAAAGTATCCGTCGCATCGCAAAACGGATTGCAGATTTGGAATCCTCATGAAATTTTCTTTCCGATAACATTACCCTTTGTTGATTGGAGCATCCTGGCGCGATATAAGAAAAATTACGATTCACGCATTGAATTTTTTTTAAAGAAACTTTAAGTTTTTGAAGGCTGCTCAAAAATATCATTTTCTCAAAAAGTATCCGTCGCATCGCAAAACGGATTGCAGATTTGGAATCCTCATGAAATTTTCTTTCCGATGACATTACCCTTTGTTGATTGGAGCATCCCGGCGCGATATAAGAAAAATTACGATTCACGCATTGAATTTTTTTTAAGAAATTTTAAATTTTTGAAGGCTGCTCAAAAATATCATTTTCTCAAAAAGTATCCGTCGCATCGCAAAACGGATAGCAGATTTGGAATCTTGATGAAATTTTCATTCCGATAACATTACCATTTGTCGATTGGAACATCTTGGCGCGCTATAAGAAAAATTACGTTCCACGCATTGAATATTTTTTAAAGAAATTTTAAGTTTTTGAAGGCTGCTCAAAAATATCATTTTCACAAAAAGTATCCGTCGCATCGCAAAACGGATTGCAGATTTAGAATCCTCATGAAATGTTCTTTCCGATAACATTACCTTTTGGTGATTGGAGCATCCTGGCGCGATATAAGAAAAACTACGTTCCACGCATTGAATATTTTTTAAAGAAATTTTAAGTTTTTGAAGGCTGCCCAAAAATATCATTTTCTCAAAATGTATCCGTCGCATCGCAAAACATATTGCAGATTTGGAATCTTGATGAAATTTTCTTTCCGATAACATTACCATTTGTCGATTGGATCATCTTGGCGCGCTATAAGAAAAAGTACGTTCCACGCATTGAATTTTTTTAAAGAAATTTAAGTTTTTGAAGGCTGCTCAAAAATATCATTTTCTCAAAAAGTATCCGTCGCATCGCAAAACGGATTGCAGATTTGGAATCTTGATGAAATTTTCATTCCGATAACATAACCATTTGTCGATTTTAACATCTTGGCGCGCTATAAGAAAAATTACGTTCCACGCATTGAAATTTTTTTTAAAGAAATTTTAAGTTTTTGAAGGCTGCTCAAAAATATCATTTTCTCCAAAAGTATCCGTCGCATCGCAAAACGGATTGCAGATTTGGAATCTTGATGAAATTTTCATTCCGATAACATTACCATTTGTCGATTGGAACATCTTGGCGCGCTATAAGAAAATTACGTTCCACGCATTGAATTTTTTTTAAAGAAATTTTAAGTTTTTGAAGGCTGCTCAAAAATATCATTTTCTCAAAAAGTATCCGTCGCATCGCAAAACGGATTGCAGATTTGGAATCCTCATGAAATTTTCTTTCCGATAACATTACCCTTTGTTGATTGGAGCATCCTGGCGCGATATAAGAAAAATTACGATTCACGCATTGAATTTTTTTTAAAGAAATTTTAAGTTTTGAAGGCTGCTCAAAAATTACATTTTCTCAAAAAGTATCCGTCGCATCGCAAAACGGATTGCAGATTTGGAATCCTCATGAAATTTTCTTCCGATAACATTACCCTTTGTTGATTGAAGCATCCCGGCGCGATATAAGAAAAATTACGATTCTCGCATTGAATTTTTTTTAAGAAATTTTTAAATTTTTGAGGCTGCACACAAATATCATTTTCTCAAAAAGTGTCCGTCGCATCGCAAAACGGATTGCAGATTTGGAATCTTGATGAAATTTTCAGTCCGATAACATTACCATTTGTCGATTGGAACATCTTGGCGCGCTATAAGAAAAATTACGTTCCACGCATTGAATTTTTTTTAAAGAAATTTTAAGTTTTTGAAGGCTGCTCAAAAATATCATTTTCTCAAAAAGTATCCGTCGCATCGCAAAACGGATTGCAGATTTGGAATCCTCATGAAATTTTCTTTCCGATAACATTACCCTTTGTTGATTGGAGCATCCTGGCGCGATATAAGAAAAATTACGATTCACGCATTGAATTTTTTTTAAAGAAATTTTAAGTTTTTGAAGGCTGCTCAGAAATATCATTTTCTCAAAAAGTATCCGTCGCATCGCAAAACAGATTGCAGATTTGGAATCCTCATGAAATTTTCTTTCCGACAACATTACCCTTTGTTGATTGGAGCATCCCGGCGCGATATAAGAAAAATTACGATTCACGCATTGAATTTTGTTTAAGAAATTTTAAATTTTTGAAGGCTGCTCAAAAATATCATTTTCTCAAAAAGTATCCGTCGCATCGCAAAACGGATTGCAGATTTGGAATCTTGATGAAATTTTCATTCCGATAACATTACCATTTGTCGATTGGAACATCTTGGCGCGCTATAAGAAAAATTACGTTCCACGCATTGAATTTTTTTTTAAAGAAATTTTAAGTTTTTGAAGGCTGCTCAAAAATATCATTTTCTCAAAAAGTATCCGTCGCATCGCAAAACGGATTGCAGATTTGGAATCCTCATGAAATTTTCTTTCCGATAACATTACCCTTTGTTGATTGGAGCATCCCGGCGCGATATAAGAAAAATTACGATTCACGCATTGAATTTTTTTTAAGAAATTTTAAGTTTTTGAAGGCTGCACACAAATATCATTTTCTCAAAAAGTATCCGTCGCATCGCAAAACGGATTGCAGATTTGGAATCTTGATGAAATTTTCATTCCGATAACATTACCATTTGTCGATTGGAACATCTTGGCGCGCTATAAGAAAAATTACGTTCCACGCATTGAATTTTTTTTAAAGAAATTTTAAGTTTTTGAAGGCTGCTCAAAAATATCATTTTCTCAAAAAGTATCCGTCGCATCGCAAAACGGATTGCAGATTTGGAATCCTCATGAAATTTTCTTTCCGATAACATTACCCTTTGTTGATTGGAGCATCCTGGCGCGATATAAGAAAAATTACGATTCACGCATTGAATTTTTTTTAAAGAAATTTTAAGTTTTTGAAGGCTGCTCAAAAATTACATTTTCTCAAAATGTATCCGTCGCATCGCAAAACGGATTGCAGATTTGGAATCTTGATGAAATTTTCATTCCGATAACATTACCATTTGTCGATTGGATCATCTTGGCGCGCTATAAGAAAAAGTACGTTCCACGCATTGAATTTTTTTTAAAGAAATTTTAAGTTTTTGAAGGCTGCTCAAAAATATCATTTTCTCAAAAAGTATCCGTCGCATCGCAAAACGGATTGCAGATTTGGAATCCTCATGAAATTTTCTTTCCGATAACATTACCCTTTGTTGATTGGAGCATCCTGGCGCGATATAAGAAAAATTACGATTCACGCATTGAATTTTTTTTAAAGAAACTTTAAGTTTTTGAAGGCTGCTCAAAAATATCATTTTCTCAAAAAGTATCCGTCGCATCGCAAAACGGATTGCAGATTTGGAATCCTCATGAAATTTTCTTTCCGATAACATTACCCTTTGTTGATTGGAGCATCCCGGCGCGATATAAGAAAAATTACGATTCACGCATTGAATTTTTTTTAAGAAATTTTAAATTTTTGAAGGCTGCTCAAAAATATCATTTTCTCAAAAAGTATCCGTCGCATCGCAAAACGGATAGCAGATTTGGAATCTTGATGAAATTCTCATTCCGATAACATTACCATTTGTCGATTGGAACATCTTGGCGCGCTATAAGAAAAATTACGTTCCACGCATTGAATATTTTTTAAAGAAATTTTAAGTTTTTGAAGGCTGCTCAAAAATATCATTTTCACAAAAAGTATCCGTCGCATCGCAAAACGGATTGCAGATTTAGAATCCTCATGAAATGTTCTTTCCGATAACATTACCTTTTGGTGATTGGAGCATCCTGGCGCGATATAAGAAAAACTACGTTCCACGCATTGAATATTTTTTAAAGAAATTTTAAGTTTTTGAAGGCTGCCCAAAAATATCATTTTCTCAAAATGTATCCGTCGCATCGCAAAACGGATTGCAGATTTGGAATCTTGATGAAATTTTCTTTCCGATAACATTACCATTTGTCGATTGGATCATCTTGGCGCGCTATAAGAAAAAGTACGTTCCACGCATTGAATTTTTTTTAAAGAAATTTTAAGTTTTTGAAGGCTGCTCAAAAATATCATTTTCTCAAAAAGTATCCGTCGCATCGCAAAACGGATTGCAGATTTGGAATCTTGATGAAATTTTCATTCCGATAACATAACCATTTGTCGATTGGAACATCTTGGCGCGCTATAAGAAAAATTACGTTCCACGCATTGAATTTTTTTTAAAGAAATTTTAAGTTTTTGAAGGCTGCTCAAAAATATCATTTTCTCAAAAAGTATCCGTCGCATTGCAAAACGGATTGCAGAT
The DNA here is from genome assembly GCA_949716465.1 of Chalcosyrphus nemorum. Taxonomy (NCBI): domain Eukaryota; kingdom Metazoa; phylum Arthropoda; class Insecta; order Diptera; family Syrphidae; genus Chalcosyrphus; species Chalcosyrphus nemorum. The sequence goes on along the minus strand of CATIXX010000023.1, from coordinate 18,276 downwards.
TTGGAATCCTCATGAAATTTTCTTTCCGATAACATTACCCTTTGTTGATTGGAGCATCCTGGCGCGATATAAGAAAAATTACGATTCACGCATTGAATTTTTTTTAAGAAATTTAAAATTTTTGAAGGCTGCTCAAAAATATCATTTTCTCAAAATCTATCCGTCGCATCGCAAAACGGATAGCAGATTTGGAATCTTGATGAAATTTTCATTCCGATAACATTACCATTCGTCGATTGGAACATCTTGGCGCGCTATAAGAAAAATTACGTTCCACGCATTGAATATTTTTTAAAGAAATTTTAAGTTTTTGAAGGCTGCTCAAAAATATCATTTTCTCAAAATCTATCCGTCGCATCGCAAAACGGATTGCAGATTTGGAATCTTGATGAAATTTTCATTCCGATAACATAACCATTTGTCGATTGGAACATCTTAGCGCGCTATAAGAAAAATTACGTTCCACGCATTGAATTTTTTTTAAAGAAATTTTAAGTTTTTGAAGGCTGCTCAAAAATATCATTTTCTCAAAATGTATCCGTCGCATTGCAAAACGGATTGCAGATTTGGAATCTTGATGAAATTTTCTTTCCGATAACATTACCATTTGTCGATTGGATCATCTTGGCGCGCTATAAGAAAAAGTACGTTCCACGCATTGAATTTTTTTTAAAGAAATTTTAAGTTTTTGAAGGCTGCTCAAAAATATCATTTTCTCAAAAAGTATCCGTCGCATCGCAAAACGGATTGCAGATTTGGAATCTTGATGAAATTTTCTTTCCGATAACATTACCATTTGTCGATTGGATCATCTTGGCGCGCTATAAGAAAAAGTACGTTCCACGCATTGAATTTTTTTTAAAGAAATTTTAAGTTTTTGAAGGCTGCTCAAAAATATCATTTTCTCAAAAAGTATCCGTCGCATCGCAAAACGGATTGCAGATTTGGAATCTTGATGAAATTTTCATTCCGATAACATAACCATTTGTCGATTGGAACATCTTGGCGCGCTATAAGAAAAATTACGTTCCACGCATTGAATTTTTTTTAAAGAAATTTTAAGTTTTTGAAGGCTGCTCAAAAATATCATTTTCTCAAAAAGTATCCGTCCCATTGCAAAACGGATTGCAGATTTGGAATCCTCATGAAATTTTCTTTCCGATAACATTACCCTTTGTTGATTGGAGCATCCTGGCGCGATATAAGAAAAATTACGATTCACGCATTGAATTTTTTTTAAGAAATTTAAAATTTTTGAAGGCTGCTCAAAAATATCATTTTCTCAAAATCTATCCGTCGCATCGCAAAACGGATAGCAGATTTGGAATCTTGATGAAATTTTCATTCCGATAACATTACCATTCGTCGATTGGAACATCTTGGCGCGCTATAAGAAAAATTACGTTCCACGCATTGAATATTTTTTAAAGAAATTTTAAGTTTTTGAAGGCTGCTCAAAAATATCATTTTCTCAAAATCTATCCGTCGCATCGCAAAACGGATTGCAGATTTGGAATCTTGATGAAATTTTCATTCCGATAACATAACCATTTGTCGATTGGAACATCTTAGCGCGCTATAAGAAAAATTACGTTCCACGCATTGAATTTTTTTTAAAGAAATTTTAAGTTTTTGAAGGCTGCTCAAAAATATCATTTTCTCAAAATGTATCCGTCGCATCGCAAAACGGATTGCAGATTTGGAATCTTGATGAAATTTTCTTTCCGATAACATTACCATTTGTCGATTGGATCATCTTGGCGCGCTATAAGAAAAAGTACGTTCCACGCATTGAATTTTTTTTAAAGAAATTTTAAGTTTTTGAAGGCTGCTCAAAAATATCATTTTCTCAAAAAGTATCCGTCGCATCGCAAAACGGATTGCAGATTTGGAATCCTCATGAAATTTTCTTTCCGATAACATTACCCTTTGTTGATTGGAGCATCCCGGCGCGATATAAGAAAAATTACGATTCACGCATTGAATTTTTTTTAAAGAAATTTTAAGTTTTTGAAGGCTGCTCAAAAATACCATTTTCTCAAAAAGTATCCGTCGCATCGCAAAACGGATTGCAGATTTAGAATCCCCATGAAATTTTCTTTCCGATAACATTACCTTTTGTTGATAGGAGCATCCCGGCGCGATATAAGAAAAATTACGATTCACGCATTGAATTTTTTTTAAAGAAATTTTAAGTTTTTGAAGGCTGCTCAAAAATTACATTTTCTCAAAATGTATCCGTCGCATCGCAAAACGGATTGCAGATTTGGAATCTTGATGAAATTTTCTGTCCGATAACATTACCATTTGTCGATTGGATCATCTTGGCGCGCTATAAGAAAAAGTACGTTCCACGCATTGAATTTTTTTTAAAGAAATTTTAAGTTTTTGAAGGCTGCTCAAAAATATCATTTTCTCAAAAAGTATCCGTCGCATCGCAAAACGGATTGCAGATTTGGAATCCTCATGAAATTTTCTTTCCGATAACATTACCCTTTGTTGATTGGAGCATCCTGGCGCGATATAAGAAAAATTACGATTCACGCATTGAATTTTTTTTAAAGAAACTTTAAGTTTTTGAAGGCTGCTCAAAAATATCATTTTCTCAAAAAGTATCCGTCGCATCGCAAAACGGATTGCAGATTTGGAATCCTCATGAAATTTTCTTTCCGATAACATTACCCTTTGTTGATTGGAGCATCCCGGCGCGATATAAGAAAAATTACGATTCACGCATTGAATTTTTTTTAAGAAATTTTAAATTTTTGAAGGCTGCTCAAAAATATCATTTTCTCAAAAAGTATCCGTCGCATCGCAAAACGGATAGCAGATTTGGAATCTTGATGAAATTCTCATTCCGATAACATTACCATTTGTCGATTGGAACATCTTGGCGCGCTATAAGAAAAATTACGTTCCACGCATTGAATATTTTTTAAAGAAATTTTAAGTTTTTGAAGGCTGCTCAAAAATATCATTTTCACAAAAAGTATCCGTCGCATCGCAAAACGGATTGCAGATTTAGAATCCTCATGAAATGTTCTTTCCGATAACATTACCTTTTGGTGATTGGAGCATCCTGGCGCGATATAAGAAAAACTACGTTCCACGCATTGAATATTTTTTAAAGAAATTTTAAGTTTTTGAAGGCTGCCCAAAAATATCATTTTCTCAAAATGTATCCGTCGCATCGCAAAACGGATTGCAGATTTGGAATCTTGATGAAATTTTCTTTCCGATAACATTACCATTTGTCGATTGGATCATCTTGGCGCGCTATAAGAAAAAGTACGTTCCACGCATTGAATTTTTTTTAAAGAAATTTTAAGTTTTTGAAGGCTGCTCAAAAATATCATTTTCTCAAAATCTATCCGTCGCATCGCAAAACGGATAGCAGATTTGGAATCTTGATGAAATTTTCATTCCGATAACATTACCCTTTGTTGATTGGAGCATCTTAGCGCGCTATAAGAAAAATTACGTTCCACGCATTGAATTTTTTTTAAAGAAATTTTAAGTTTTTGAAGGCTGCTCAAAAATATCATTTTATCAAAAAGTATCCGTCGCATCGCAAAACGGATTGCAGATTTGGAATCCTCATGAAATTTTCTTTCCGATAACCTTACCCTTTGTTGATTGGAGCATCCTGGCGCGATATAAGAAAAATTACGATTCACGCATTGAATTTTTTTTAAAGAAATTTTAAGTTTTTGAAGGCTGCTCAAAAATATCATTTTCTCAAAATGTATCCGTCGCATCGCAAAACGGATTGCAGATTTGGAATCTTGATGAAATTTTCATTCCGATAACATTACCATTTGTCGATTGGAACATCTTGGCGCGCTATAAGAAAAATTACGTTCCACGTATTGAATATTTTTTAAAGAAATTTTAAGTTTTTGAAGGCTGCTCAAAAATATCATTTTCACAAAAAGTATCCGTCGCATCGCAAAACGGATTGCAGATTTAGAATCCTCATGAAATGTTCTTTCCGATAACATTACCATTTGGTGATTGGAGCATCCTGGCGCGATATAAGAAAAACTACGTTCCACGCATTGAATATTTTTTAAAGAAATTTTAAGTTTTTGAAGGCTGCCCAAAAATATCATTTTCTCAAAATGTATCCGTCGCATCGCAAAACGGATTGCAGATTTGGAATCTTGATGAAATTTTCTTTCCGATAACATTACCATTTGTCGATTGGATCATCTTGGCGCGCTATAAGAAAAAGTACGTTCCACGCATTGAATTTTTTTTAAAGAAATTTTAAGTTTTTGAAGGCTGCACAAAAATATCATTTTCTCAAAAAGTATCCGTCGCATTGCAAAACGGATTGCAGATTTGGAATCTTGATGAAATTTTCATTCCGATAACATAACCATTTGTCGATTGGAACATCTTGGCGCGCTATAAGAAAAATTACGTTCCACGCATTGAATTTTTTTTAAAGAAATTTTAAGTTTTTGAAGGCTGCTCAAAAATATCATTTTCTCAAAAAGTATCCGTCGCATCGCAAAACGGATTGCAGATTTGGAATCCTCATGAAATTTTCTTTCCGATAACATTACCCTTTGTTGATTGGAGCATCCTGGCGCGATATAAGAAAAATTACGATTCACGCATTGAATTTTTTTTAAAGAAATTTTAAGTTTTTGAAGGCTGCTCAAAAATATCATTTTCTCAAAATGTATCCGTCGCATCGCAAAACGGATTGCAGATTTGGAATCTTGATGAAATTTTCTTTCCGATAACATTACCATTTGTCGATTGGATCATCTTGGCGCGCTATAAGAAAAAGTACGTTCCACGCATTGAATTTTTTTTAAAGAAATTTTAAGTTTTTGAAGGCTGCTCAAAAATATCATTTTCTCAAAAAGTATCCGTCGCATCGCAAAACGGATTGCAGATTTGGAATCCTCATGAAATTTTCTTTCCGATAACATTACCCTTTGTTGATTGGAGCATCCTGGCGCGATATAAGAAAAATTACGATTCACGCATTGAATTTTTTTTAAAGAAATTTTAAGTTTTTGAAGGCTGCTCAAAAATATCATTTTCTCAAAAAGTATCCGTCGCATCGCAAAACGGATTGCAGATTTAGAATCCCCATGAAATTTTCTTTCCGATAACATTACCTTTTGTTGATAGGAGCATCCCGGCGCGATATAAGAAAAATTACGATTCACGCATTGAATTTTTTTTAAGAAATTTAAAATTTTTGAAGGCTGCTCAAAAATATCATTTTCTCAAAAAGTATCCGTCGCATCGCAAAACGGATAGCAGATTTGGAATCTTGATGAAATTTTCATTCCGATAACATTACCATTTGTCGATTGGAACATCTTGGCGCGCTATAAGAAAAATTACGTTCCACGCATTGAATATTTTTTAAAGAAATTTTAAGTTTTTGAAGGCTGCTCAAAAATATCATTTTCTCAAAATCTATCCTTAGCATCGCAAAACCGATTGCAGATTTGGAATCTTGATGAAATTTTCATTCCGATAACATAACCATTTGTCGATTGGAACATCTTAGCGCGCTATAAGAAAAATTACGTTCCACGCATTGAATTTTTTTTAAAGATATTTTAAGTTTTTGAAGGCTGCTCAAAAATATCATTTAATCAAAAAGTATCCGTCGCATCGCAAAACGGATTGCAGATTTGGAATCCTCATGAAATTTTCTTTCCGATAACATTACCCTTTGTTGATTGGAGCATCCTGGCGCGATATAAGAAAAATTACGATTCACGCATTGAATTTTTTTTAAAGAAATTTTAAGTTTTTGAAGGCTGCTCAAAAATATCATTTTCTCAAAATGTATCCGTCGCATCGCAAAACGGATTGCAGATTTGGAATCTTGATGAAATTTTCATTCCGATAACATTACCATTTGTCGATTGGAACATCTTGGCGCGCTATAAGAAAAATTACGTTCCACGTATTGAATATTTTTTAAAGAAATTTTAAGTTTTTGAAGGCTGCTCAAAAATATCATTTTCACAAAAAGTATCCGTCGCATCGCAAAACGGATTGCAGATTTAGAATCCTCATGAAATGTTCTTTCCGATAACATTACCATTTGGTGATTGGAGCATCCTGGCGCGATATAAGAAAAACTACGTTCCACGCATTGAATATTTTTTAAAGAAATTTTAAGTTTTTGAAGGCTGCCCAAAAATATCATTTTCTCAAAATGTATCCGTCGCATCGCAAAACGGATTGCAGATTTGGAATCTTGATGAAATTTTCTTTCCGATAACATTACCATTTGTCGATTGGATCATCTTGGCGCGCTATAAGAAAAAGTACGTTCCACGCATTGAATTTTTTTTAAAGAAATTTTAAGTTTTTGAAGGCTGCACAAAAATATCATTTTCTCAAAAAGTATCCGTCGCATCGCAAAACGGATTGCAGATTTGGAATCTTGATGAAATTTTCATTCCGATAACATAACCATTTGTCGATTGGAACATCTTGGCGCGCTATAAGAAAAATTACGTTCCACGCATTGAATTTTTTTTTAAAGAAATTTTAAGTTTTTGAAGGCTGCTCAAAAATATCATTTTCTCAAAAAGTATCCGTCGCATCGGAAAACGGATTGCAGATTTGGAATCCTCATGAAATTTTCTTTCCGATAACATTACCCTTTGTTGATTGGAGCATCCTGGCGCGATATAAGAAAAATTACGATTCACGCATTGAATTTTTTTTAAAGAAATTTTAAGTTTTTGAAGGCTGCTCAAAAATATCATTTTCTCAAAATGTATCCGTCGCATCGCAAAACGGATTGCAGATTTGGAATCTTGATGAAATTTTCTTTCCGATAACATTACCATTTGTCGATTGGATCATCTTGGCGCGCTATAAGAAAAAGTACGTTCCACGCATTGAATTTTTTTTAAAGAAATTTTAAGTTTTTGAAGGCTGCTCAAAAATATCATTTTCTCAAAAAGTATCCGTCGCATCGCAAAACGGATTGCAGATTTGGAATCCTCATGAAATTTTCTTTCCGATAACATTACCATTTGTTGATTGGAGCATCCTGGCGCGATATAAGAAAAATTACGATTCACGCATTGAATTTTTTTTAAAGAAATTTTAAGTTTTTGAAGGCTGCTAAAAATATCATTTTCTCAAAAAGTATCCGTCGCATCGCAAAACGGATTGCAGATTTAGAATCCCCATGAAATTTTCTTTCCGATAACATTACCATTTGTTGATTGGAGCATCCTGGCGCGATATAAGAAAAATTACGGTTCACGCATTGAATTTTTTTTAAGAAATTTTAAATTTTTGAAGGCTGCTCAAAAATATCATTTTCTCAAAATCTATCCGTCGCATCGCAAAACGGATAGCAGATTTGGAATCTTGATGAAATTTTCATTCCGATAACATTACCATTTGTCGATTGGAACATCTTGGCGCGCTATAAGAAAAATTACGTTCCACGCATTGAATATTTTTTAAAGAAATTTTAAGTTTTTGAAGGCTGCTCAAAAATATCATTTTCTCAAAATCTATCCGTCGCATCGCAAAACGGATTGCAGATTTGGAATCTTGATGAAATTTTCATTCCGATAACATAACCATTTGTCGATTGGAACATCTTAGCGCGCTATAAGAAAAATTACGTTCCACGCATTGAATTTCTTTTAAAGAAATTTTAAGTTTTTGAAGGCTGCTCAAAAATATCATTTTCTCAAAAAGTATCCGTCGCATCGCAAAACGGATTGCAGATTTGGAATCCTCATGAAATTTTCTTTCCGACAACATTCCTTTTGTTGATTGGAGCACCCTGGCGCGATATAAGAAAAATTACGATTCACGCATTGAATTTTTTTTAAGAAATTTTAAATTTTTGAAGGCTGCACACAAATATCATTTTCTCAAAAAGTATCCGTCGCATCGCAAAACGGATAGCAGATTTGGAATCTTGATGAAATTTTCATTCCGATAACATTACCATTTGTCGATTGGATCATCTTGGCGCGCTATAAGAAAAAGTACGTTCCACGCATTGAATTTTTTTTAAAGAAATTTTAAGTTTTTGAAGGCTGCTCAAAAATATCATTTTCTCAAAAAGTATCCGTCGCACCGCAAAACGGATTGCAGATTTAGAATCCGCATGAAATTTTCTTTAAGATAACATTACCCTTTGTTGATCGGAGCATCCTGGCGCGATATAAGAAAAATTACGATTCACGCATTGAATTTTTTTTAAAGAAATTTTAAGTTTTTGAAGGCTGCTCAAAAATATCATTTTCTCAAAAAGTATCCGTCGCATCGCAAAACGGATTGCAGATTTGGAATCTTGATGAAATTTTCTTTCCGATAACATTACCATTTGTCGATTGGAACATCTTGGCGGGCTATAAGAAAAATTACGTTCCACGCATTGAATATTTTTTAAAGAAATTTTAAGTTTTTGAAGGCTGCTCAAAAATATCATTTTCACAAAAAGTATCCGTCGCATCGCAAAACGGATTGCAGATTTAGAATCCTCATGAAATGTTCTTTCCGATAACATTACCTTTTGGTGATTGGAGCATCCTGGCGCGATATAAAAAAATTACGATTCACGCATTGAATTTTTTTTAAGAAATTTAAAATTTTTGAAGGCTGCTCAAAAATATCATTTTCTCAAAATCTATCCGTCACTTCGCAAAACGGATAGCAGATTTGGAATCTTGATGAAATTTTCATTCCGATTACATTACCATTTGTCGATTGGAACATCTTGGCGCGCTATAAGAAAAATTACGTTCCACGCATTGAATATTTTTTAAAGAAATTTTAAGTTTTTGAAGGCTGCTCAAAAATATCATTTTCTCAAAATCTATCCGTCGCATCGCAAAACGGATTGCAGATTTGGAATCTTGATGAAATTTTCATTCCGATAACATAACCATTTGTCGATTGGAACATCTTAGCGCTCTATAAGAAAAATTACGTTCCACGCATTGAATTTTTTTTAAAGAAATTTTAAGTTTTTGAAGGCTGCTCAAAAATATCATTTTCTCAAAAAGTATCCGTCGCATCGCAAAACGGATTGCAGATTTGGAATCCTCATGAAATTTTCTTTCCGACAACATTCCTTTTGTTGATTGGAGCATCCTGGCGCGATATAAGAAAAATTACGATTCACGCATTGAATTTTTTTTAAAGAAATTTTAAGTTTTTGAAGGCTGCTCAAAAATATCATTTTCTCAAAATGTATCCGTCGCATCGCAAAACGGATTGCAGATTTGGAATCTTGATGAAATTTTCTTTCCGATAACATTACCATTTGTCGATTGGATCATCTTGGCGCGCTATAAGAAAAAGTACGTTCCACGCATTGAATTTTTTTTAAAGAAATTTTAAGTTTTTGAAGGCTGCTCAAAAATATCATTTTCTCAAAAAGTATCCGTCGCATCGCAAAACGGATTGCAGATTTGGAATCCTCATGAAATTTTCTTTCCGATAACATTACCCTTTGTTGATTGGAGCATCCTGGCGCGATATAAGAAAAATTACGATTCACGCATTGAATTTTTTTTAAAGAAATTTTAAGTTTTTGAAGGCTGCTCGAAAATATCATTTGCTCAAAAAGTATCCGTCGCATCGCAAAACGGATTGCAGATTTAGAATCCCCATGAAATTTTCTTTCCGATAACATAACCTTTTGTTGATAGGAGCATCCCGGCGCGATATAAGAAAAATTACGATTCACGCATTGAATTTTTTTTAAAGAAATTTTAAGTTTTTGAAGGCTGCTCAAAAATATCATTTTCTCAAAAAGTATCCGTCGCATCGCAAAACGGATTGCAGATTTGGAATCCTCATGAAATTTTCTTTCCGATAACATTACCATTTGTTGATTGGAGCATCCTGGCGCGATATAAGAAAAATTACGATTCACGCATTGAATTTTTTTTAAAGAAATTTTAAGTTTTTGAAGGCTGCTAAAAATATCATTTTCTCAAAAAGTATCCGTCGCATCGCAAAACGGATTGCAGATTTAGAATCCCCATGAAATTTTCTTTCCGATAACATTACCATTTGTTGATTGGAGCATCCTGGCGCGATATAAGAAAAATTACGGTTCACGCATTGAATTTTTTTTAAGAAATTTTAAATTTTTGAAGGCTGCTCAAAAATATCATTTTCTCAAAATCTATCCGTCGCATCGCAAAACGGATAGCAGATTTGGAATCTTGATGAAATTTTCATTCCGATAACATTACCATTTGTCGATTGGAACATCTTGGCGCGCTATAAGAAAAATTACGTTCCACGCATTGAATATTTTTTAAAGAAATTTTAAGTTTTTGAAGGCTGCTCAAAAATATCATTTTCTCAAAATCTATCCGTCGCATCGCAAAACGGATTGCAGATTTGGAATCTTGATGAAATTTCCATTCCGATAACATAACCATTTGTCGATTGGAACATCTTAGCGCGCTATAAGAAAAATTACGTTCCACGCATTGAATTTCTTTTAAAGAAATTTTAAGTTTTTGAAGGCTGCTCAAAAATATCATTTTCTCAAAAAGTATCCGTCGCACCGCAAAACGGATTGCAGATTTAGAATCCGCATGAAATTTTCTTTAAGATAACATTACCCTTTGTTGATCGGAGCATCCTGGCGCGATATAAGAAAAATTACGATTCACGCATTGAATTTTTTTTAAAGAAATTTTAAGTTTTTAAGGCTGCTCAAAAATATCATTTTCTCAAAAAGTATCCGTCGCATCGCAAAACGGATTGCAGATTTGGAATCTTGATGAAATTTTCTTTCCGATAACATTACCATTTGTCGATTGGAACATCTTGGCGGGCTATAAGAAAAATTACGTTCCACGCATTGAATATTTTTTAAAGAAATTTTAAGTTTTTGAAGGCTGCTCAAAAATATCATTTTCACAAAAAGTATCCGTCGCATCGCAAAACGGATTGCAGATTTAGAATCCTCATGAAATGTTCTTTCCGATAACATTACCTTTTGGTGATTGGAGCATCCTGGCGCGATATAAAAAAATTACGATTCACGCATTGAATTTTTTTTAAGAAATTTAAAATTTTTGAAGGCTGCTCAAAAATATCATTTTCTCAAAATCTATCCGTCACATCGCAAAACGGATAGCAGATTTGGAATCTTGATGAAATTTTCATTCCGATTACATTACCATTTGTCGATTGGAACATCTTGGCGCGCTATAAGAAAAATTACGTTCCACGCATTGAATATTTTTTAAAGAAATTTTAAGTTTTTGAAGGCTGCTCAAAAATATCATTTTCTCAAAATCTATCCGTCGCATCGCAAAACGGATTGCAGATTTGGAATCTTGATGAAATTTTCATTCCGATAACATAACCATTTGTCGATTGGAACATCTTAGCGCTCTATAAGAAAAATTACGTTCCACGCATTGAATTTTTTTTAAAGAAATTTTAAGTTTTTGAAGGCTGCTCAAAAATATCATTTTCTCAAAAAGTATCCGTCGCATCGCAAAACGGATTGCAGATTTGGAATCCTCATGAAATTTTCTTTCCGACAACATTCCTTTTGTTGATTGGAGCATCCTGGCGCGATATAAGAAAAATTACGATTCACGCATTGAATTTTTTTTAAAGAAATTTTAAGTTTTTGAAGGCTGCTCAAAAATATCATTTTCTCAAAATGTATCCGTCGCATCGCAAAACGGATTGCAGATTTGGAATCTTGATGAAATTTTCTTTCCGATAACATTACCATTTGTCGATTGGATCATCTTGGCGCGCTATAAGAAAAAGTACGTTCCACGCATTGAATTTTTTTTAAAGAAATTTTAAGTTTTTGAAGGCTGCTCAAAAATATCATTTTCTCAAAAAGTATCCGTCGCATCGCAAAACGGATTGCAGATTTGGAATCCTCATGAAATTTTCTTTCCGATAACATTACCCTTTGTTGATTGGAGCATCCTGGCGCGATATAAGAAAAATTACGATTCACGCATTGAATTTTTTTTAAAGAAATTTTAAGTTTTTGAAGGCTGCTCGAAAATATCATTTGCTCAAAAAGTATCCGTCGCATCGCAAAACGGATTGCAGATTTAGAATCCCCATGAAATTTTCTTTCCGATAACATAACCTTTTGTTGATAGGAGCATCCCGGCGCGATATAAGCAAAATTACGATTCACGCATTGAATTTTTTTTAAGAAACTTAAAATTTTTGAAGGCTGCTCAAAAATATCATTTTCTCAAAATCTATCCGTCGCATCGCAAAACGGATAGCAGATTTGGAATCTTGATGAAATTTTCATTCCGATAACATTACCATTTGTCGATTGGAACATCTTGGCGCGCTATAAGAAAAATTACGTTCCACGCATTGAATATTTTTTAAAGAAATTTTAAGTTTTTGAAGGCTGCTCAAAAATATCATTTTCTCAAAATCTATCCGTCGCATCGCAAAACGGATAGCAGATTTGGAATCTTGATGAAATTTTCATTCCGATAACATTACCATTTGTCGATTGGATCATCTTGGCGCGCTATAAGAAAAAGTACGTTCCACGCATTGAATTTTTTTTAAAGAAATTTTAAGTTTTTGAAGGCTGCTCAAAAATATCATTTTCTCAAAAAGTATCCGTCGCATCGCAAAACGGATTGCAGATTTGGAATCTTGATGAAATTTTCTTTCCGATAACATTACCCTTTGTTGATTGGAGCATCCTGGCGCGATATAAGAAAAATTACGATTCACGCATTGAATTTTTTTTAAAGAAATTTTAAGTTTTTGAAGGCTGCTCAAAAATATCATTTTCTCAAAAAGTATCCGTCGCATCGCAAAACGGATTGCAGATTTAGAATCCCCATGAAATTTTCTTTCCGATAACATTACCTTTTGTTGATAGTAGCATCCCGGCGCGATATAAGAAAAATTACGATTCACGCATTGAATTTTTTTTAAGAAATTTAAAAATTTTGAAGGCTGCTCAAAAATATCATTTTCTCAAAATCTATCCGTCGCATCGCAAAACGGATAGCAGATTTGGAATCTTGATGAAATTTTCATTCCGATAACATTACCATTTGTCGATTGGAACATCTTGGCGCGCTATAAGAAAAATTACGTTCCACGCATTGAATATTTTTTAAAGAAATTTTAAGTTTTTGAAGGCTGCTCAAAAATATCATTTTCTCAAAAAGTATCCGTCGCATCGCAAAACGGATTGCAGATTTGGAATCTTGATGAAATTTTCATTCCGATAACATAACCATTTGTCGATTGGAACATCTTAGCGCGCTATAAGAAAAATTACGTTCCACGCATTGAATTTTTTTTAAAGAAATTTTAAGTTTTTGAAGGCTGCTCAAAAATATCATTTTCTCAAAAAGTATCCGTCGCATCGCAAAACGGATTGCAGATTTGGAATCCTCATGAAATTTTCTTTCCGACAACATTCCTTCTGTTGATTGGAGCACCCTGGCGCGATATAAGAAAAATTACGATTCACGCATTGAATTTTTTTTAAGAAATTTTAAATTTTTGAAGGCTGCACACAAATATCATTTTCTCAAAAAGTATCCGTCGCATCGCAAAACGGATAGCAGATTTGGAATCTTGATGAAATTTTCATTCCGATAACATTACCATTTGTCGATTGGATCATCTTGGCGCGCTATAAGAAAAAGTACGTTCCACGCATTGAATTTTTTTTAAAGAAATTTTAAGTTTTTGAAGGCTGCTCAAAAATATCATTTTCTCAAAAAGTATCCGTCGCACCGCAAAACGGATTGCAGATTTAGAATCCTCATGAAATTTTCTTTCCGATAACATTACCCTTTGTTGATCGGAGCATCCTGGCGCGATATAAGAAAAATTACGATTCACGCATTGAATTTTTTTTAAAGAAATTTTAAGTTTTTGAAGGCTGCTCAAAAATATCATTTTCTCAAAAAGTATCCGTCGCATCGCAAAACGGATAGCAGATTTGGAATCTTGATGAAATTTTCATTCCGATAACATTACCATTTGTCGATTGGATCATCTTGGCGCGCTATAAGAAAAAGTACGTTCCACGCATTGAATTTTTTTTAAAGAAATTTTAAGTTTTTGAAGGCTGCTCAAAAATATCATTTTCTCAAAAAGTATCCGTCGCATCGCAAAACGGATTGCAGATTTGGAATCCTCATGAAATTTTCTTTCCGATAACATTACCCTTTGTTGATTGGAGCATCCTGGCGCGATATAAGAAAAATTACGATTCACGCATTGAATTTTTTTTAAAGAAATTTTAAGTTTTTGAAGGCTGCTCAAAAATATCATTTTCTCAAAAAGTATCCGTCGCATCGCAAAACGGATTGCAGATTTAGAATCCCCATGAAATTTTCTTTCCGATAACATTACCTTTTGTTGATAGGAGCATCCCGGCGCGATATAAGAAAAATTACGATTCACGCATTGAATTTTTTTTAAGAAATTTAAAATTTTTGAAGGCTGCTCAAAAATATCATTTTCTCAAAATCTATCCGTCGCATCGCAAAACGGATAGCAGATTTGGAATCTTGATGAAATTTTCATTCCGATAACATTACCATTTGTCGATTGGAACATCTTGGCGCGCTATAAGAAAAATTACGTTCCACGCATTGAATATTTTTTAAAGAAATTTTAAGTTTTTGAAGGCTGCTCAAAAATATCATTTTCTCAAAATCTATCCGTCGCATCGCAAAACGGATTGCAGATTTGGAATCTTGATGAAATTTTCATTCCGATAACATAACCATTTGTCGATTGGAACATCTTAGCGCGCTATAAGAAAAATTACGTTCCACGCATTGAATTTTTTTTAAAGAAATTTTAAGTTTTTGAAGGCTGCTCAAAAATATCATTTTCTCAAAAAGTATCCGTCGCATCGCAAAACGGATTGCAGATTTGGAATCCTCATGAAATTTTCTTTCCGACAACATTCCTTTTGTTGATTGGAGCACCCTGGCGCGATATAAGAAAAATTACGATTCACGCATTGAATTTTTTTTAAGAAATTTTAAATTTTTGAAGGCTGCACACAAATATCATTTTCTCAAAAAGTATCCGTCGCATCGCAAAACGGATAGCAGATTTGGAATCTTGATGAAATTTTCATTCCGATAACATTACCATTTGTCGATTGGATCATCTTGGCGCGCTATAAGAAAAAGTACGTTCCACGCATTGAATTTTTTTTAAAGAAATTTTAAGTTTTTGAAGGCTGCTCAAAAATATCATTTTCTCAAAAAGTATCCGTCGCACCGCAAAACGGATTGCAGATTTAGAATCCTCATGAAATTTTCTTTCCGATAACATTACCCTTTGTTGATCGGAGCATCCTGGCGCGATATAAGAAAAATTACGATTCACGCATTGAATTTTTTTTAAAGAAATTTTAAGTTTTTGAAGGCTGCTCAAAAATATCATTTTCTCAAAAAGTATCCGTCGCATCGCAAAACGGATTGCAGATTTGGAATCTTGATGAAATTTTCTTTCCGATAACATTACCATTTGTCGATTGGAACATCTTGGCGGGCTATAAGAAAAATTACGTTCCACGCATTGAATATTTTTTAAAGAAATTTTAAGTTTTTGAAGGCTGCTCAAAAATATCATTTTCACAAAAAGTATCCGTCGCATCGCAAAACGGATTGCAGATTTAGAATCCTCATGAAATATTCTTTCCGATAACATTACCTTTTGGTGATTGGAGCATCCTGGCGCGATATAAGAAAAATTACGATTCACGCATTGAATTTTTTTTAAGAAATTTAAAATTTTTGAAGGCTGCTCAAAAATATCATTTTCTCAAAATCTATCCGTCGCATCGCAAAACGGATACCAGATTTGGAATCTTGATGAAATTTTCATTCCGATTACATTACCATTTGTCGATTGGAACATCTTGGCGCGCTGTAAGAAAAATTACGTTCCACGCATTGAATATTTTTTAAAGAAATTTTAAGTTTTTGAAGGCTGCTCAAAAATATCATTTTCTCAAAATCTATCCGTCGCATCGCAAAACGGATTGCAGATTTGGAATCTTGATGAAATTTTCATACCGATAACATAACCATTTGTCGATTGGAACATCTTAGCGCTCTATAAGAAAAATTACGTTCCACGCATTGAATTTTTTTTAAAGAAATTTTAAGTTTTTGAAGGCTGCTCAAAAATATCATTTTCTCAAAAAGTATCCGTCGCATCGCAAAACGGATTGCAGATTTGGAATCCTCATGAAATTTTCTTTCCGACAACATTCCTTTTGTTGATTGGAGCATCCTGGCGCGATATAAGAAAAATTACGATTCACGCATTGAATTTTTTTTAAAGAAATTTTAAGTTTTTGAAGGCTGCTCAAAAATATCATTTTCTCAAAATGTATCCGTCGCATCGCAAAACGGATTGCAGATTTGGAATCTTGATGAAATTTTCTTTCCGATAACATTACCATTTGTCGATTGGATCATCTTGGCGCGCTATAAGAAAAAGTACGTTCCACGCATTGAATTTTTTTTAAAGAAATTTTAAGTTTTTGAAGGCTGCTCAAAAATATCATTTTCTCAAAAAGTATAAGTCGCATCGCAAAACGGATTGCAGATTTGGAATCCTCATGAAATTTTCTTTCCGATAACATTACCCTTTGTTGATTGGAGCATCCTGGCGCGATATAAGAAAAATTACGATTCACGCATTGAATTTTTTTTTAAGAAATTTTAAGTTTTTGAAGGCTGCTCGAAAATATCATTTGCTCAAAAAGTATCCGTCGCATCGCAAAACGGATTGCAGATTTAGAATCCCCATGAAATTTTCTTTCCGATAACATAACCTTTTGTTGATAGGAGCATCCCGGCGCGATATAAGAAAAATTACGATTCACGCATTGAATTTTTTTTAAGAAATTAAAAATTTTTGAAGGCTGCTCAAAAATATCATTTTCTCAAAATCTATCCGTCGCATCGCAAAACGGATAGCAGATTTGGAATCTTGATGAAATTTTCATTCCGATAACATTACCATTTGTCGATTGGAACATCTTGGCGCGCTATAAGAAAAATTACGTTCCACGCATTGAATATTTTTTAAAGAAATTTTAAGTTTTTGAAGGCTGCTCAAAAATATCATTTTCTCAAAATCTATCCGTCGCATCGCAAAACGGATAGCAGATTTGGAATCTTGATGAAATTTTCATTCCGATAACATTACCATTTGTCGATTGGATCATCTTGGCGCGCTATAAGAAAAAGTACGTTCCACGCATTGAATTTTTTTTAAAGAAATTTTAAGTTTTTGAAGGCTGCTCAAAAATATCATTTTCTCAAAAAGTATCCGTCGCATCGCAAAACGGATTGCAGATTTGGAATCCTCATGAAATTTTCTTTCCGACAACATTCCTTTTGTTGATTGGAGCACCCTGGCGCGATATAAGAAAAATTACGATTCACGCATTGAATTTTTTTTAAGAAATTTTAAATTTTTGAAGGCTGCACACAAATATCATTTTCTCAAAAAGTATCCGTCGCATCGCAAAACGGTAGCAGATTTGGAATCTTGATGAAATTTTCATTCCGATAACATTACCATTTGTCGATTGGATCATCTTGGCGCGCTATAAGAAAAAGTACGTTCCACGCATTGAATTTTTTTTAAAGAAATTTTAAGTTTTTGAAGGTGCTCAAAAAATATCATTTTCTCAAAAAGTATCCGTCGCACCGCAAAACGGATTGCAGATTTAGAATCCTCATGAAATTTTCTTTCCGATAACATTACCCTTTGTTGATCGGAGCATCCTGGCGCGATATAAGAAAAATTACGATCACGCATTGAATTTTTTTTAAAGAAATTTTAAGTTTTTGAAGGCTGCTCAAAAAATATCATTTTCTCAAAAAGTATCCGTCGCATCGCAAAACGGATTGCAGATTTGGAATCTTGATGAAATTTTCTTTCCGATAACATTACCATTTGTCGATTGGAACATCTTGGCGGGCTATAAGAAAAATTACGTTCCACGCATTGAATATTTTTTAAAGAAATTTAAGTTTTGAAGGCTGCTCAAAAATATCATTTTCACAAAAAAGTATCCGTCGCATCGCAAAACGGATTGCAGATTTAGAATCCTCATGAAATATTCTTTCCGATAACATTACCTTTTGGTGATTGGAGCATCCTGGCGCGATATAAGAAAAATTACGATTCACGCATTGAAATTTTTTTTAAGAAATTTAAAAATTTTTGAAGCTGCTCAAAAATATCATTTTCTCAAAATCTATC
>CATIXX010000022.1:0-71116 GCA_949716465.1 Chalcosyrphus nemorum | reverse complement strand
TGAAGGCTGCACAAAAATATCATTTTCTCAAAAAGTATCCGTCGCATCGCAAAACTGATTACAGATTTAGAATCCCCATCGAATTTTCTTTCGGATAACATTACCTTTTGTCGATTGGAACATCGTGGCGCGATATAAGAGAAATTACGATCCACGCATTGAATTTTTTTTTAAGAATTTTTAAGTTCTTGAAGACTGCACAAAAATATCATTTTCTCAAAAAGTATCCATCGCATCGCAAAATGGATTGATTTGGAATCCTCATGAAATTTTCTTTCGGATAACATTACCTTTTGTCGATTGGAGCATCTTGGCGAGATAAAAGAAAAATTACGATCCACGCATTGAAATTGTTTTTAAAGAAATTTTAAGTTTTTGAAGGCTGCACAAAAATATCATTTTCTCAAAAAGTATCCGTCGCATCGCAAAATGGATTGATTTGGAATCCTCATGAAATTTTCTTTCGGATAACATTACCTTTTGTCGATTGGAGCATCTTTGCGAGATAAAAGAAAAATTACGATCCACGCATTGAAATTTTTTTAAAGAAATTTTAAGTTTTTGAAGGCTGCACAAAAATATCATTTTCTCAAAAACTATCCGTCGCATCGCAAAACTGATTGCAGATTTAGAATCCCCGTGGAATTTTCTATCGGATAACAGTACCTTTTGTCGATTGGAGCATCTTGGCGCGATATAAGAAAAATTACGATCCACGAATAGAATTTTTTTTTTTAATTTTTAGTTTTTGAAGGCTGCACAAAAATATCATTTTCTCAAAAAGTATCCGTCGCAACGCAAAATGGATTGATTTGGAATCCTCATGAAATTTTCTTTCGGATAACATTACCTTTTGTCGATTGGAGCATCTTGGCGCGATAAAAGAAAAATTACGATCCACGCACTGAAATTTTTTTTTGAGAAATTTTGAGTTTTTGAAGGCTGCACAAAAATATCATTTTCTCAAAAAGTATCCGTCGTATCGCAAAACTGATTGCAGATTTAGAATCCCCATGGAATTTTCTTTTGGATGGCATTACCTTTTGTCGATTGGAGCATCTTGGCGCGATATAAGAAAAATTACGATCCACGAATAGAATTTTTTTTTAAGAATTTTTAAGTTTTTGAAGGCTGCACAAAAATATTATTTTCTCAAAAAGTATCCGTCGTATCGCAAAACGGATTGCAGATTTGGAATCCTCATGGAATTTTCTTTCGGATAACATTACCTTTTGTCGATTGGAGCATCTTTGCGAGATAAAAGAAAAATTACGATCCACGCACTGAAATTTTTTTTTGAGAAATTTTGAGTTTTTGAAGGCTGCACAAAAATATCATTTTCTCAAAAAGTATCCGTCGCATCGCAAAACCGATTGCAGATTTGAAATCCTCATGGAATTTTCTTTCGGATAACAGTACCTTTTGTCGATTGGAGCACCTTGGCGCGATATAAGAAAAATTACGATCCACGAATAGATTTTTTTTTTTTTAAATTTTTAGTTTTTGAAGGCTGCACAAAAATATCATTTTCTCAAAAAGTATCCGTCGCATCGCAAAATGGATTGATTTGGAATCCTCATGAAATTTTCTTTCGGATAACATTACCTTTTGTCGATTGGAGCATCTTTGCGAGATAAAAGAAAAATTACGATCCACGCATTGAAATTTTTTTAAAGAAATTTTAAGTTTTTGAAGGCCGCACAAAAATATCATTTTCTCAAAAAGTATCCGTCGCATCGCAAAACTAATTGCAGACTTAGAATCCCCATGGAATTTTCTTTTGGATAACATTACCTTTTGTCGATTGAAGCATCTTGGCGCGATATAAGAAAAATTACGATCCACGAATAGAATTTTTTTTTTTTAATTTTTAGTTTTTGAAGGCTGCACAAAAATATCATTTTCTCAAAAAGTATCCGTCGCATCGCAAAACGGATTGCAGATTTGGAATCCTCATGGCATTTTCTTTCGGATAACATTAGCGTTTGTCGATTGGAGCATCTTGTCGAGATAAAAGAAAAATTACGATCCACGCACTGAAATTTTTTTTTGAGAAATTTTGAGTTTTTGAAGGCTGCACAAAAATATCATTTTCTCAAAAAGTATCCGTCGCATCGCAAAACTAATTGCAGACTTAGAATCCCCATGGAATTTTCTTTTGGATAACATTACCTTTTGTCGATTGAAGCATCTTGGCGCGATATAAGAAAAATTACGATCCACGAATAGAATTTTTTTTTTTTAATTTTTAGTTTTTGAAGGCTGCACAAAAATATCATTTTCTCAAAAAGTATCCATCGCATCGCAAAAACTGAACATTACCTTTTGTCGATTGGATCATCTTGGCGCGATATAAGAAAAATTACGATCCACGCATTGAATTTTTTTAAAGAAATTTTAAGTTTTTGAAAGCTGCACAAAAAAGTCATTTCCTCAAAAAGTATCCATCGCATCGCAAAATGGATTGATTTGGAATCCTCATGAAATTTTCTTTCGGATAACATTACCTTTTGTTGATTGGAGCATCTTGGCGAGATAAAAGAAAAATTACGATCCACGCATTTAAATTTTTTTTAAAGAAATTTTAAGTTTTTGAAGGCTGCACAAAAATATCATTTTCTCAAAAAGTATCCGTCGCATCGCAAAATGGATTGATTTGGAATCCTCATGAAATTTTCTTTCGGATAACATTACCTTTTGTCGATTGGAGCATCTTGGCGCGATATAAGAAAAATTACGATCCACGAATAGAATTTTTTTTTTTAATTTTTAGTTTTTGAAGGCTGCACAAAAATATCATTTTCTCAAAAAGTATCCGTCGCAGCGCAAAATGGATTGATTTGGAATCCTCATGAAATTTTCTTTCGGATAACATTACCTTTTGTCGATTGGAGCATCTTGGCGCGATAAAAGAAAAATTACGATCCACGCACTGAAATTTTTTTTTGAGAAATTTTGAGTTTTTGAAGGCTGCACAAAAATATCATTTTCTCAAAAAGTATCCGTCGTATCGCAAAACTGATTGCAGATTTAGAATCCCCATGGAATTTTCTTTCGGATAACATTACCTTTTGTCGATTGGAGCATCTTGTCGAGATAAAAGAAAAATTACGATCCACGCATTGAATTTTTTTTTAAGAAATTTTAAGTTTTTGAAGGCTGCACAAAAATATCATTTTCTCAAAAAGTGTCCGTCGCATCGCAAAACTGATTGCAGATTTAGAATCCCCATCGAATTTTCTTGCGGATAACATTACCTTTTGTCGATTGGAAGATCTTGGCGCGATATAAGAGAAATTACGATCCACGCAGTGAAATTTTTTTAAGAATTTTTAAGTTTTTGAAGGCTGCACAAAAATATCATTTTCTCAAAAAGTATCCATCGCATCGCAAAATGGATTGATTTGGAATCCTCATGAAATTTTCTTTCGGATAACATTAGTTTTTTTCGATTGGAGCATCTTGGCGAGATAAAAGAAAAATTACGATCCACGCACTGAAATTTTTTTTTTGAGAAATTTTGAGTTTTTGAAGGCTGCACAAAAATATCATTTTCTCAAAAAGTATCCGTCCCATCGCAAAACCGATTGCAGATTTTGAATCCTCATGGAATTTTCTTTCGGATAACATTACCTTTTGTCGATTGGAGCATCTTGGCGCCATATAAGAAAAATTACGATCCACGAATAGAATTTTTGTTTTTTTAATTTTTAGTTTTTGAAGGCTGCACAAAAATATCATTTTCTCAAAAAGTATCCGCCCCATCGCAAAACCGATTGCAGATTTTGAATCCTCATGGAATTTTCTTTCGGATAACATTACCTTTTGTCGATTGGAGCATCTTGTCGAGATAAAAGAAAAATTACGATCCACGCACTGAAATTTTTTTTTGAGAAATTTTGAGTTTTTGAAGGCTGCACAAAAATATCATTTTCTCAAAAAGTATCCATCGCATCGCAAAAACTGATTGCAGATTTTGAATCCCAATGGAATTTTCTTTCGGATAACATTACCTTTTGTCGATTGGATCATCTTGGCGCGATATAAGAAAAATTACGATCCACGCATTGATTTTTTTTTTAAAGAAATTTTAAGTTTTTGAAAGCTGCACAAAAAAATCATTTTCTCAAAAAGTATCCATCGCATCGCAAAACGGATTGCAGATTTAGAATCCTCATGGAATTTTCTTTCGGATAATATTACCTTTTGTCGATTGGATCATCTCGGCGCGATATAAGAAAAATTACGATCCACGCATTGAATTTTTTTTAAAGAAATTTTAAGTTTTTGAAGGCTGCACAAAAAGTATCCGTCGCATCGCAAAATGCAGATTTGGAATCCTCATGGAATTTTCTTTCGGATAACAGTACCTTTTGTCGATTGGAACATCTTGGCGCGATATAAGAGAAATTACGATCCACTCATTTAATTTTTTTTTAAAGAATTTTTAAGTTTTTGAAGGCTGCACAAAAATATCATTTTCTCAAAAAGTGTCCGTCGCATCGCAAAACTGATTGCAGATTTAGAATCCCCATCGAATTTTCTTTTGGATAACATTACCTTTTGTCGATTAGAACATCTTGGCGCGATATAAGAGAAATTACGATCCACGCATTGAATTTTTTTTAAATAATTTTTAAGTTTTTGAAGGCTGCACAAAAATATCATTTTCTCAAAAAGTATTCGTCGCATCGCAAAACTGATTGCAGATTTAGAATCCCCATGGAATTTTCTTTTGGATGGCATTACCTTTTGTCGATTGGAGCATCTTGGCGAGATAAAAGAAAAATTACGATCCACGCACTG
Organism: Chalcosyrphus nemorum; assembly: GCA_949716465.1. NCBI lineage: Eukaryota > Metazoa > Arthropoda > Insecta > Diptera > Syrphidae > Chalcosyrphus > Chalcosyrphus nemorum. The sequence goes on along the minus strand of CATIXX010000022.1, from coordinate 66,310 downwards.
AAATTTTTTTTAAAGAAATTTTAAGTTTTTGAAGGCTGCACAAAAATATCATTTTCTCAAAAAGTATCCGTCGCATCGCAAAATGGATTGATTTGGAATCCTCATGAAATTTTCTTTCGGATAACATTACCTTTTGTCGATTGGAGCATCTTTGCGAGATAAAAGAAAAATTACGATCCACGCATTGAAATTTTTTTAAAGAAATTTTAAGTTTTTGAAGGCTGCACAAAAATATCATTTTCTCAAAAAGTATCCGTCGCATCGCAAAACGGATTGCAGATTTGGAATCCTCATGGAATTTTCTTTCGGATAACGATTGGAGCATCTTGTCGAGATAAAAGAAAAATTACGATCCACGCACTGAAATTTTTTTTTTTTAAATTTTTTGTTTTTGAAGGCTGCACAAAAATATCATTTTCTCAAAAAGTATCCATCGCATCGCAAAAACTGATTGCAGATTTTGAATCCCCATGGAATTTTCTTTCGGATAACATTACCTTTTGTCGATTGGAGCATCTTTGCGAGATAAAAGAAAAATTACGATCCACGCATTGAAATTTTTTTAAAGAAATTTTAAGTTTTTGAAGGCTGCACAAAAATATCATTTTCTCAAAAAGTATCCGTCGCATCGCAAAACTAATTGCAGACTTAGAATCCCCATGGAATTTTCTTTTGGATAACATTACCTTTTGTCGATTGAAGCATCTTGGCGCGATATAAGAAAAATTACGATCCACGAATAGAATTTTTTTTTTTTAATTTTTAGTTTTTGAAGGCTGCACAAAAATATCATTTTCTCAAAAAGTATCCGTCGCATCGCAAAACGGATTGCAGATTTGGAATCCTCATGGCATTTTCTTTCGGATAACATTAGCGTTTGTCGATTGGAGCATCTTGTCGAGATAAAAGAAAAATTACGATCCACGCACTGAAATTTTTTTTTGAGAAATTTTGAGTTTTTGAAGGCCGCACAAAAATATCATTTTCTCAAAAAGTATCCGTCGCATCGCAAAACTAATTGCAGACTTAGAATCCCCATGGAATTTTCTTTCGGATAACATTACCTTTTGTCGATTGGAGCATCTTGGCGCGATATAAGAAAAATTACGATCCACGAATAGAATTTTTTTTTTTTAATTTTTAGTTTTTGAAGGCTGCACAAAAATATCATTTTCTCAAAAAGTATCCGTCGCATTGCAAAACGGATTGCAGATTTGGAATCCTCATGGAATTTTCTTTCGGATAACATTACCTTTTGTCGATTGGAGCATCTTGTCGAGATAAAAGAAAAATTACGATCCACGCATTGAATTTTTTTTAAGAAATTTTAAGTTTTTGAAGGCTGCACAAAAATATCATTTTCTCAAAAAGTGTCCGTCGCATCGCAAAACTGATTGCAGATTTAGAATCCCCATCGAATTTTCTTGCGGATAACATTACCTTTTGTCGATTGGAAGATCTTGGCGCGATATAAGAGAAATTACGATCCACGCAGTGAAATTTTTTTAAGAATTTTTAAGTTTTTGAAGGCTGCACAAAAATATCATTTTCTCAAAAAGTATCCATCGCATCGCAAAATGGATTGATTTGGAATCCTCATGAAATTTTCTTTCGGATAACATTAGTTTTTTTCGATTGGAGCATCTTGGCGAGATAAAAGAAAAATTACGATCCACGCACTGAAATTTTTTTTGAGAAATTTTGAGTTTTTGAAGGCTGCACAAAAATATCATTTTCTCAAAAAGTATCCATCGCATCGCAAAAACTGATTGCAGATTTTGAATCCCAATGGAATTTTCTTTCGGATAACATTACCTTTTGTCGATTGGATCATCTTGGCGCGATATAAGAAAAATTACGATCCACGCATTGATTTTTTTTTTTTAATTTTTAGTTTTTGAAGGCTGCACAAAAATATCATTTTCTCAAAAAGTATCCGTCGCATTGCAAAACGGATTGCAGATTTGGAATCCTCATGGAATTTTCTTTCGGATAACATTACCTTTTGTCGATTGGAGCATCTTGTCGAGATAAAAGAAAAATTACGATCCACGCACTGAAATTTTTTTTTGAGAAATTTTGAGTTTTTGAAGGCTGCACAAAAATATCATTTTCTCAAAAAGTATCCATCGCATCGCAAAACGGATTGCAGATTTAGAATCCTCATGGAATTTTCTTTCGGATAACATTACCTTTTGTTGATTGGAACATCTTGGCGCGATATAAGAGAAATTACGATCCACTCATTTAATTTTTTTTTTAAAGAATTTTTAAGTTTTTGAAGGCTGCACAAAAATATCATTTTCTCAAAAAGTGTCCGTCGCATCGCAAAACTGATTGCAGATTTAGAATCCCCATCGAATTTTCTTTTGGATAACATTACCTTTTGTCGATTAGAACATCTTGGCGCGATATAAGAGAAATTACGATCCACGCATTGAATTTTTTTTTAAGAATTTTTAAGTTTTTGAAGGCTGCACAAAAATATCATTTTCTCAAAAAGTATCCGTCGCATCGCAAAACTGATTGCAGATTTAGAATCCCCATTGAATTTTCTTTTGGATAACATTACCTTTTGTCGATTGGAGCATCTTGGCGAGATAAAAGAAAAATTACGATCCACGCATTGAATTTTTTCTTAAGAATTTTTAAGTTTTTGAAGGCTGCACAAAAATATCATTTTCTCAAAAAGTATCCATCGCATCGCAAAATGGACTGATTTGGAATCCTCATGAAATTTTCTTTCGGATAACATTACCTTTTGTCGATTGAGCATCTTGGCGAGATAAAAGAAAAATTACGATCCACGCATTGAAATTTTTTTTAAAGAAATTTTAAGTTTTTGAAGGCTGCACAAAAATATCATTTTCTCAAAAAGTATCCGTCGCATCGCAAAATAGATTGATTTGGAATCCTCATGAAATTTTCTTTCGGATAACATTACCTTTTGTCGATTGGAGCATCTTTGCGAGATAAAAGAAAAATTAGGATCCACGCATTGAAATTTTTTTAAAGAAATTTTAAGTTTTTGAAGGCTGCACAAAAATATCATTTTCTCAAAAAGTATCCGTCGCATCGCAAAATGGATTGATTTGGAATCCTCATGAAATTTTCTTTCGGATAACATTACCTTTTGTCGATTGGAGCATCTTTGCGAGATAAAAGAAAAATTACGATCCACGCTCTGAAATTTTTTTTTGAGAAATTTTGAGTTTTTGAAGGCTGCACAAAAATATCATTTTCTCAAAAAGTATCCGTCGTATCGCAAAACTGATTGCAGATTTAGAATCCCCATGGAATTTTCTTTTGGATGGCATTACCTTTTGTTGATTGGAGTATCTTGGCGCGATATAAGAAAAATTACGATCCACGAATAGAATTTTTTTTTAAGAATTTTTAAGTTTTTGAAGGCTGCACAAAAATATCATTTTCTCAAAAAGTATCCGTCGCATCGCAAAACCGATTGCAGGTCTGAAATCCTCATGGAATTTTCTTTCGGATAACAGTACCTTTTGTCGATTGGAGCATCTTGGCGCGATATAAGAAAAATTACGGTCCACGAATAGAATTTTTTTTTTTTAAATTTTTAGTTTTTGAAGGCTGCACAAAAATATCATTTTCTCAAAAAGTATCCGTCGCATCGCAAAATGGATTGATTTAGAATCATCATGAAATTTTCTTTCGGATAACATTACCTTTTGTCGATTGGAGCATCTTTGCGAGATAAAAGAAAAATTACGATCCACGCATTGAAATTTTTTTAAAGAAATTTTAAGTTTTTGAAGGCTGCACAAAAATATCATTTTCTCAAAAAGTATCCGTCGCATCGCAAAATGCAGATTTGGAATCCTCATGGAATTTTCTTTCGGATAACAGTACCTTTTGTCGATTGGAACATCTTGGCGCGATATAAGAGAAATTACGATCCACTCATTTAATTTTTTTTTAAAGAATTTTTAAGTTTTTGAAGGCTGCACAAAAATATCATTTTCTCAAAAAGTGTCCGTCGCATCGCAAAACTGATTGCAGATTTAGAATCCCCATCGAATTTTCTTTTGGATAACATTACCTTTTGTCGATTAGAACATCTTGGCGCGATATAAGAGAAATTACGATCCACGCATTGAATTTTTTTTAAAGAATTTTTAAGTTTTTGAAGGCTGCACAAAAATATCATTTTCTCAAAAAGTATTCGTCGCATCGCAAAACTGATTGCAGATTTAGAATCCCCATGGAATTTTCTTTTGGATGGCATTACCTTTTGTCGATTGGAGCATCTTGGCGAGATAAAAGAAAAATTACGATCCACGCACTGAAATTTTTTTTAAAGAAATTTTAAGTTTTTGAAGGCTGCACAAAAATATCATTTTCTCAAAAAGTATCCGTCGCATCGCAAAATGGATTGATTTGGAATCCTCATGAAATTTTCTTTCGGATAACATTACCTTTTGTCGATTGGAGCATCTTTGCGAGATAAAAGAAAAATTACGATCCACGCATTGAAATTTTTTTAAAGAAATTTTAAGTTTTTGAAGGCTGCACAAAAATATCATTTTCTCAAAAAGTATCCGTCGCATCGCAAAACGGATTGCAGATTTGGAATCCTCATGGAATTTTCTTTCGGATAACGATTGGAGCATCTTGTCGAGATAAAAGAAAAATTACGATCCACGCACTGAAATTTTTTTTTTTTAAATTTTTTGTTTTTGAAGGCTGCACAAAAATATCATTTTCTCAAAAAGTATCCATCGCATCGCAAAAACTGATTGCAGATTTTGAATCCCCATGGAATTTTCTTTCGGATAACATTACCTTTTGTCGATTGGAGCATCTTTGCGAGATAAAAGAAAAATTACGATCCACGCATTGAAATTTTTTTAAAGAAATTTTAAGTTTTTGAAGGCTGCACAAAAATATCATTTTCTCAAAAAGTATCCGTCGCATCGCAAAACTAATTGCAGACTTAGAATCCCCATGGAATTTTCTTTTGGATAACATTACCTTTTGTCGATTGAAGCATCTTGGCGCGATATAAGAAAAATTACGATCCACGAATAGAATTTTTTTTTTTTAATTTTTAGTTTTTGAAGGCTGCACAAAAATATCATTTTCTCAAAAAGTATCCGTCGCATCGCAAAACGGATTGCAGATTTGGAATCCTCATGGCATTTTCTTTCGGATAACATTAGCGTTTGTCGATTGGAGCATCTTGTCGAGATAAAAGAAAAATTACGATCCACGCACTGAAATTTTTTTTTGAGAAATTTTGAGTTTTTGAAGGCCGCACAAAAATATCATTTTCTCAAAAAGTATTCGTCGCATCGCAAAACTAATTGCAGACTTAGAATCCCCATGGAATTTTCTTTCGGATAACATTACCTTTTGTCGATTGGAGCATCTTGGCGCGATATAAGAAAAATTACGATCCACGAATAGAATTTTTTTTTTTTAATTTTTAGTTTTTGAAGGCTGCACAAAAATATCATTTTCTCAAAAAGTATCCGTCGCATTGCAAAACGGATTGCAGATTTGGAATCCTCATGGAATTTTCTTTCGGATAACATTACCTTTTGTCGATTGGAGCATCTTGTCGAGATAAAAGAAAAATTACGATCCACGCATTGAATTTTTTTTAAGAAATTTTAAGTTTTTGAAGGCTGCACAAAAATATCATTTTCTCAAAAAGTGTCCGTCGCATCGCAAAACTGATTGCAGATTTAGAATCCCCATCGAATTTTCTTGCGGATAACATTACCTTTTGTCGATTGGAAGATCTTGGCGCGATATAAGAGAAATTACGATCCACGCAGTGAAATTTTTTTAAGAATTTTTAAGTTTTTGAAGGCTGCACAAAAATATCATTTTCTCAAAAAGTATCCATCGCATCGCAAAATGGATTGATTTGGAATCCTCATGAAATTTTCTTTCGGATAACATTAGTTTTTTTCGATTGGAGCATCTTGGCGAGATAAAAGAAAAATTACGATCCACGCACTGAAATTTTTTTTTGAGAAATTTTGAGTTTTTGAAGGCTGCACAAAAATATCATTTTCTCAAAAAGTATCCATCGCATCGCAAAAACTGATTGCAGATTTTGAATCCCAATGGAATTTTCTTTCGGATAACATTACCTTTTGTCGATTGGATCATCTTGGCGCGATATAAGAAAAATTACGATCCACGCATTGATTTTTTTTTTTTAATTTTTAGTTTTTGAAGGCTGCACAAAAATATCATTTTCTCAAAAAGTATCCGTCGCATTGCAAAACGGATTGCAGATTTGGAATCCTCATGGAATTTTCTTTCGGATAACATTACCTTTTGTCGATTGGAGCATCTTGTCGAGATAAAAGAAAAATTACGATCCACGCACTGAAATTTTTTTTTGAGAAATTTTGAGTTTTTGAAGGCTGCACAAAAATATCATTTTCTCAAAAAGTATCCATCGCATCGCAAAACGGATTGCAGATTTAGAATCCTCATGGAATTTTCTTTCGGATAACATTACCTTTTGTTGATTGGAACATCTTGGCGCGATATAAGAGAAATTACGATCCACTCATTTAATTTTTTTTTTAAAGAATTTTTAAGTTTTTGAAGGCTGCACAAAAATATCATTTTCTCAAAAAGTGTCCGTCGCATCGCAAAACTGATTGCAGATTTAGAATCCCCATCGAATTTTCTTTTGGATAACATTACCTTTTGTCGATTAGAACATCTTGGCGCGATATAAGAGAAATTACGATCCACGCATTGAATTTTTTTTTAAGAATTTTTAAGTTTTTGAAGGCTGCACAAAAATATCATTTTCTCAAAAAGTATCCGTCGCATCGCAAAACTGATTGCAGATTTAGAATCCCCATTGAATTTTCTTTTGGATAACATTACCTTTTGTCGATTGGAGCATCTTGGCGAGATAAAAGAAAAATTACGATCCACGCATTTAAATTTTTTTTTAAGAAATTTTAAGTTTTTGAAGGCTGCACAAAAATATCATTTTCTCAAAAAGTATCCATCGCATCGCAAAATGGATTGATTTGGAATCCTCATGAAATTTTCTTTCGGATAACATTACCTTTTGTCGATTGGAGCATCTTGGCGCGATAAAAGAAAAATTACGATCCACGCATTGAATTTTTTTTAAAAAAATTTTAAGTTTTTGAAGGCTGCACAAAAATATCATTTTCTCAAAAAGTATCCGTCGCATCGCAAAACTGATTGCAGATTTAGAATCCCCATCGAATTTTCTTTCGGATAACATTACCTTTTGTCGATTGGAACATCGTGGCGCGATATAAGAGAAATTACGATCCACGCATTGAATTTTTTCTTAAGAATTTTTAAGTTTTTGAAGGCTGCACAAAAATATCATTTTCTCAAAAAGTATCCATCGCATCGCAAAATGGACTGATTTGGAATCCTCATGAAATTTTCTTTCGGATAACATTACCTTTTGTCGATTGAGCATCTTGGCGAGATAAAAGAAACATTACGATCCACGCATTGAAATTTTTTTTAAAGAAATTTTAAGTTTTTGAAGGCTGCACAAAAATATCATTTTCTCAAAAAGTATCCGTCGCATCGCAAAATAGATTGATTTGGAATCCTCATGAAATTTTCTTTCGGATAACATTACCTTTTGTCGATTGGAGCATCTTTGCGAGATAAAAGAAAAATTAGGATCCACGCATTGAAATTTTTTTAAAGAAATTTTAAGTTTTTGAAGGCTGCACAAAAATATCATTTTCTCAAAAAGTATCCGTCGCATCGCAAAATGGATTGATTTGGAATCCTCATGAAATTTTCTTTCGGATAACATTACCTTTTGTCGATTGGAGCATCTTTGCGAGATAAAAGAAAAATTACGATCCACGCTCTGAAATTTTTTTTTGAGAAATTTTGAGTTTTTGAAGGCTGCACAAAAATATCATTTTCTCAAAAAGTATCCGTCGTATCGCAAAACTGATTGCAGATTTAGAATCCCCATGGAATTTTCTTTTGGATGGCATTACCTTTTGTTGATTGGAGTATCTTGGCGCGATATAAGAAAAATTACGATCCACGAATAGAATTTTTTTTTAAGAATTTTTAAGTTTTTGAAGGCTGCACAAAAATATCATTTTCTCAAAAAGTATCCGTCGCATCGCAAAACCGATTGCAGGTCTGAAATCCTCATGGAATTTTCTTTCGGATAACAGTACCTTTTGTCGATTGGAGCATCTTGGCGCGATATAAGAAAAATTACGGTCCACGAATAGAATTTTTTTTTTTTAAATTTTTAGTTTTTGAAGGCTGCACAAAAATATCATTTTCTCAAAAAGTATCCGTCGCATCGCAAAATGGATTGATTTAGAATCATCATGAAATTTTCTTTCGGATAACATTACCTTTTGTCGATTGGAGCATCTTTGCGAGATAAAAGAAAAATTACGATCCACGCATTGAAATTTTTTTAAAGAAATTTTAAGTTTTTGAAGGCTGCACAAAAATATCATTTTCTCAAAAAGTATCCGTCGCATCGCAAAACTAATTGCAGATTTAGAATCCCCATGGAATTTTCTTTCGGATAACATTAGCTATTGTCGATTGGAGCATCTTGGCGAGATAAAAGAAAAATTACGATCCACGCATTGAATTTTTTTTTAAGAAATTTTAAGTTTTTGAAGGCTGCACAAAAATATCATTTTCTCAAAAAGTATCCGTCGCATCGCAAAACGGATTGCAGATTTGGAATCCCCATGGCATTTTCTTTCGGATAACATAAGCGTTTGTCGATTGGAGCATCTTGTCGAGATAAAAGAAAAATTACGATCCACGCACTGAAATTTTTTTTTGAGAAATTTTGAGTTTTTGAAGGCTGCACAAAAATATCATTTTCTCAAAAAGTATCCATCGCATCGCAAAAACTGATTGCAGATTTTGAATCCCCATGGAATTTTCTTTCGGATAACATTACCTTTTGTCGATTGGATCATCTTGGCGCGATATAAGAAAAATTACGATCCACGCATTGAATTTTTTTAAAGAAATTTTAAGTTTTTGAAAGCTGCACAAAAAAGTCATTTTCTCAAAAAGTATCCATCGCATCGCAAAATGGATTGATTTGGAATCCTCATGAAATTTTCTTTCGGATAACATTACCTTTTGTTGATTGGAGCATCTTGGCGAGATAAAAGAAAAATTACGATCCACGCATTTAAATTTTTTTTTAAGAAATTTTAAGTTTTTGAAGGCTGCACAAAAATATCATTTTCTCAAAAAGTATCCGTCGCATCGCAAAATGGATTGATTTAGAATCATCATGAAATTTTCTTTCGGATAACATTACCTTTTGTCGATTGGAGCATCTTTGCGAGATAAAAGAAAAATTACGATCCACGCATTGAAATTTTTTTAAAGAAATTTTAAGTTTTTGAAGGCTGCACAAAAATATCATTTTCTCAAAAAGTATCCGTCGCATCGCAAAACTAATTGCAGATTTAGAATCCCCATCGAATTTTCTTTCGGATAACATTAGCTATTGTCGATTGGAGCATCTTTGCGAGATAAAAGAAAAATTACGATCCACGCATTGAATTTTTTTTTAAGAAATTTTAAGTTTTTGAAGGCTGCACAAAAATATCATTTTCTCAAAAAGTATCCGTCGCATCGCAAAATGGATTGATTTGGAATCCTCATGAAATTTTCTTTCGGATAACATTACCTTTTGTCGATTGGAGCATCTTGGCGAGATAAAAGAAAAATTACGATCCACGCATTGAATTTTTTTTTAAGAAATTTTAAGTTTTTGAAGGCTGCACAAAAATATCATTTTCTCAAAAAGTATCCGTCGCATCGCAAAACGGATTGCAGATTTGGAATCCTCATGGCATTTTCTTTCGGATAACATTAGCGTTTGTCGATTGGAGCATCTTGTCGAGATAAAAGAAAAATTACGATCCACGCACTGAAATTTTTTTTTGAGAAATTTTGAGTTTTTGAAGGCTGCACAAAAATATCATTTTCTCAAAAAGTATCCATAGCATCGCAAAAACTGATTGCAGATTTTGAATCCCCATGGAATTTTCTTTCGGATAACATTACCTTTTGTCGATTGGATCATCTTGGCGCGATATAAGAAAAATTACGATCCACGCATTGAATTTTTTTAAAGAAATTTTAAGTTTTTGAAAGCTGCACAAAAAAGTCATTTTCTCAAAAAGTATCCATCGCATCACAAAATGGATTGATTTGGAAACCTCATGAAATTTTCTTTCGGATAACATTACCTTTTGTCGATTGGAGCATCTTGGCGAGATAAAAGAAAAATTACGATCCACGCATTGAATTTTTTTTAAAGAAATTTTAAGTTTTTGAAGGCTGCACAAAAATATCATTTTCTCAAAAAGTATCCGTCGCATCGCAAAACGGATTGCAGATTTGGAATCCTCATGGCATTTTCTTTCGGATAACATTAGCGTTTGTCGATTGGAGCATCTTGTCGAGATAAAAGAAAAATTACGATCCACGCACTGAAATTTTTTTTTGAGAAATTTTGAGTTTTTGAAGGCTGCACAAAAATATCATTTTCTCAAAAAGTATCCATCGCATCGCAAAAACTGATTGCAGATTTTGAATCCCCATGGAATTTTCTTTCGGATAACATTACCTTTTGTCGATTGGAGCATCTTGGCGCGATAAAAGAAAAATTACGATCCACGCATTGAATTTTTTTTTAAGAATTTTTAAGTTTTTGAAGGCTGCACAAAAATATCATTTTCTCAAAAAGTGACCGTCGCATCGCAAAACTGATTGCAGATTTAGAATCCCCATCGAATTTTCTTTCGGATAACATTACCTTTTGTCGATTGGAACATCGTGGCGCGATATAAGAGAAATTACGATCCACGCATTGAATTTTTTTTTAAGAATTTTTAAGTTTTTGAAGGCTGCACAAAAATATCATTTTCGCAAAAAGTATCCGTCGCATCGCAAAACTGATTGCAGATTTAGAATCCCCATCGAATTTTCTTTCGGATAACATTACCTTTTGTCGATTGGAACATCGTGGCGCGATATAAGAGAAATTACGATCCACGCATTGAATTTTTTTTTAAGAATTTTTAAGTTTTTGAAGGCTGCACAAAAATATCATTTTCTCAAAAAGTATCCATCGCATCGCAAAATGGATTGATTTGGAATCCTCATGAAATTTTCTTTCGGATAACATTACCTTTTGTCGATTGGAGCATCTTGGCGAGATAAAAGAAAAATTACGATCCACGCATTGAAATTTTTTTTAAAGAAATTTTAAGTTTTTGAAGGCTGCACAAAAATATCATTTTCTCAAAAAGTATCCGTCGCATCGCAAAACTGATTGCAGATTTAGAATCCCCATCGAATTTTCTTTCGGATAACATTACCTTTTGTCGATTGGAGCATCTTTGCGAGATAAAAGAAAAATTACGATCCACGCATTGAAATTTTTTTAAAGAAATTTAAAGTTTTTGAAGGCTGCACAAAAATACCATTTTCTCAAAAAGTATCCGTCGCATCGCAAAACTGATTGCAGATTTAGAATCCCCATGGAATTTTCTATCGGATAACAGTACCTTTTGTCGATTGGAGCATCTTGGCGCGATATAAGAAAAATTACGATCCACGAATAGAATTTTTTTTTTTAATTTTTAGTTTTTGAAGGCTGCACAAAAATATCATTTTCTCAAAAAGTATCCGTCGCATCGCAAAACGGATTGCAGATTTGGAATCCTCATGGCATTTTCTTTCGGATAACATTAGCGTTTGTCGATTGGAGCATCTTGTCGAGATAAAAGAAAAATTACGATCCACGCACTGAAATTTTTTTTTGAGAAATTTTGAGTTTTTGAAGGCTGCACAAAAATATCATTTTCTCAAAAAGTATCCATAGCATCGCAAAAACTGATTGCAGATTTTGAATCCCCATGGAATTTTCTTTCGGATAACATTACCTTTTGTCGATTGGATCATCTTGGCGCGATATAAGAAAAATTACGATCCACGCATTGAATTTTTTTAAAGAAATTTTAAGTTTTTGAAAGCTGCACAAAAAAGTCATTTTCTCAAAAAGTATCCATCGCATCACAAAATGGATTGATTTGGAAACCTCATGAAATTTTCTTTCGGATAACATTACCTTTTGTCGATTGGAGCATCTTGGCGAGATAAAAGAAAAATTACGATCCACGCATTGAATTTTTTTTTAAGAAATTTTAAGTTTTTGAAGGCTGCACAAAAATATCATTTTCTCAAAAAGTATCCATAGCATCGCAAAAACTGATTGCAGATTTTGAATCCCCATGGAATTTTCTTTCGGATAACATTACCTTTTGTCGATTGGAGCATCTTGGCGCGATATAAGAAAAATTACGATCCACGAATAGAATTTTTTTTTTTAATTTTTAGTTTTTGAAGGCTGCACAAAAATATCATTTTCTCAAAAAGTATCCGTCGCATCGCAAAACGGATTGCAGATTTGGAATCCTCATGGCATTTTCTTTCGGATAACATTAGCGTTTGTCGATTGGAGCATCTTGTCGAGATAAAAGAAAAATTACGATCCACGCACTGAAATTTTTTTTTGAGAAATTTTGAGTTTTTGAAGGCTGCACAAAAATATCATTTTCTCAAAAAGTATCCATAGCATCGCAAAAACTGATTGCAGATTTTGAATCCCCATGGAATTTTCTTTCGGATAACATTACCTTTTGTCGATTGGAGCATCTTGGCGCGATATAAGAAAAATTACGATCCACGAATAGAATTTTTTTTTTTAATTTTTAGTTTTTGAAGGCTGCACAAAAATATCATTTTCTCAAAAAGTATCCGTCGCATCGCAAAACGGATTGCAGATTTGGAATCCTCATGGCATTTTCTTTCGGATAACATTAGCGTTTGTCGATTGGAGCATCTTGTCGAGATAAAAGAAAAATTACGATCCACGCACTGAAATTTTTTTTTGAGAAATTTTGAGTTTTTGAAGGCTGCACAAAAATATCATTTTCTCAAAAAGTATCCATAGCATCGCAAAAACTGATTGCAGATTTTGAATCCCCATGGAATTTTCTTTCGGATAACATTACCTTTTGTCGATTGGATCATCTTGGCGCGATATAAGAAAAATTACGATCCACGCATTGAATTTTTTTAAAGAAATTTTAAGTTTTTGAAAGCTGCACAAAAAAGTCATTTTCTCAAAAAGTATCCATCGCATCACAAAATGGATTGATTTGGAAACCTCATGAAATTTTCTTTCGGATAACATTACCTTTTGTCGATTGGAGCATCTTGGCGAGATAAAAGAAAAATTACGATCCACGCATTGAATTTTTTTTTAAGAAATTTTAAGTTTTTGAAGGCTGCACAAAAATATCATTTTCTCAAAAAGTATCCGTCGCATCGCAAAACGGATTGCAGATTTGGAATCCTCATGGCATTTTCTTTCGGATAACATTAGCGTTTGTCGATTGGAGCATCTTGTCGAGATAAAAGAAAAATTACGATCCACGCACTGAAATTTTTTTTTGAGAAATTTTGAGTTTTTGAAGGCTGCACAAAAATATCATTTTCTCAAAAAGTATCCATAGCATCGCAAAAACTGATTGCAGATTTGGAATCCTCATGAAATTTTCTTTCGGATAACATTACCTTTTGTCGATTGGAACATCGTGGAGCGATATAAGAGAAATTACGATCCACGCATTGAATTTTTTTTTAAGAATTTTTAAGTTTTTGAAGGCTGCACAAAAATATCATTTTCTCAAAAAGTATCCATCGCATCGCAAAATGGATTGATTTGGAATTATCATGAAATTTTCTTTCGGATAACATTACCTTTTGTCGATTGGAGCATCTTGGCGAGATAAAAGAAAAATTACGATCCACGCATTGAAATTTTTTTTAAAGAAATTTTAAGTTTTTGAAGGCTGCACAAAAATATCATTTTCTCAAAAAGTATCCGTCGCATCGCAAAACTGATTGCAGATTTAGAATCCCCGTGGTATTTTCTATCGGATAACAGTACCTTTTGTCGATTGGAGCATCTTGGCGCGATATAAGAAAAATTACGATCCACGAATAGAATTTTTTTTTTTAATTTTTAGTTTTTGAAGGCTGCACAAAAATATCATTTTCTCAAAAAGTATCCATCGCATCACAAAAACTGATTGCAGATTTTGAATCCCCATGGAATTTTCTTTCGGATAACATTACCTTTTGTCGATTGAAGCATCTTGGCGCGATATAAGAAAAATTACGATCCACGAATAGAATTTTTTTTTTTTAATTTTTAGTTTTTGAAGGCTGCACAAAAATATCATTTTCTCAAAAAGTATCCATCGCATCACAAAAACTGATTGCAGATTTTGAATCCCCATGGAATTTTCTTTCGGATAACATTACCTTTTGTCGATTGGATCATCTTGGCGCGATATAAGAAAAATTACGATCCACGCATTGAATTTTTTTAAAGAAATTTTAAGTTTTTGAAAGCTGCACAAAAAAGTCATTTTCTCAAAAAGTATCCATCGCATCGCAAAATGGATTGATTTGGAATCCTCATGAAATTTTCTTTCGGATAACATTACCTTTTGTTGATTGGAGCATCTTGGCGAGATAAAAGAAAAATTACGATCCACGCATTGAAATTTTTTTTAAAGAAATTTTAAGTTTTTGAAGGCTGCACAAAAATACCATTTTCTCAAAAAGTATCCGTCGCATCGCAAAACTGATTGCAGATTTAGAATCCCCATCGAATTTTCTTGCGGATAACATTACCTTTTGTCGACTGGAAGATCTTGGCGCGATATAAGAGAAATTACGATCCACGCAGTGACATTTTTTTTTAAGAATTTTTAAGTTTTTGAAGGCTGCACAAAAATATCATTTTCTCAAAAAGTATCCATCGCATCGCAAAATGGATTGATTTGGAATCCTCATGAAATTTTCTTTCGGATAACATTAGCTTTTTTCGATTGGAGCATCTTGGCGAGATAAAAGAAAAATTACGATCCACGCACTGAAATTTTTTTTTTGAGAAATTTTGAGTTTTTGAAGGCTGCACAAAAATATCATTTTCTCAAAAAGTATCCGTCCCATCGCAAAACGGATTGATTTGGAATCCTCATGAAATTTTCTATCGGATAACAGTACCTTTTGTCGATTGGAGCATCTTGGCGCGATATAAGAAAAATTACGATCCACGAATAGAATTTTTTTTTTTAATTTTTAGTTTTTGAAGGCTGCACAAAAATATCATTTTCTCAAAAAGTATCCGTCGCATCGCAAAATGGATTGATTTGGAATCCTCATGAAATTTTCTTTCGGATAACATTACCTTTTGTCGATTGGAGCATCTTGGCGAGATAAAAGAAAAATTACGATCCACGCATTGAAATTTTTTTTAAAGAAATTTTAAGTTTTTGAAGGCTGCACAAAAATATCATTTTCTCAAAAAGTATCCGTCGCATCGCAAAACTGATTGCAGATTTAGAATCCCCGTGGTATTTTCTATCGGATAACAGTACCTTTTGTCGATTGGAGCATCTTGGCGCGATATAAGAAAAATTACGATCCACGAATAGAATTTTTTTTTTTAATTTTTAGTTTTTGAAGGCTGCACAAAAATATCATTTTCTCAAAAAGTATCCGTCGCAACGCAAAATGGATTGATTTGGAATCCTCATGAAATTTTCTTTCGGATAACATTACCTTTTGTCGATTGGAGCATCTTGGCGCGATAAAAGAAAAATTACGATCCACGCACTGAAATTTTTTTTTGAGAAATTTTGAGTTTTTGAAGGCTGCACAAAAATATCATTTTCTCAAAAAGTATCCGTCGTATCGCAAAACTGATTGCAGATTTAGAATCCCCATGGAATTTTCTTTTGGATGGCATTACCTTTTAAGAATTTTTAAGTTTTTGAAGGCTGCACAAAAATATCATTTTCTCAAAAAGTATCAGTCGCATCGCAAAACTAATTGCAGATTTAGAATCCCCATGGAATTTTCTTTCGGATAACATTAGCTATTGTCGATTGGAGCATCTTGGCGAGATAAAAGAAAAATTACGATCCACGCATTGAATTTTTTTTTAAGAAATTTTAAGTTTTTGAAGGCTGCACAAAAATATCATTTTCTCAAAAAGTGTCCGTCGCATCGCAAATCTGATTGCAGATTTGGAATCCTCATGAAATTTTCTTTCGGATAACATTACCTTTTGTCGATTGGAACATCGTGGAGCGATATAAGAGAAATTACGATCCACGCATTGAATTTTTTTTTAAGAATTTTTAAGTTTTTGAAGGCTGCACAAAAATATCATTTTCTCAAAAAGTATCCATCGCATCGCAAAATGGATTGATTTGGAATTATCATGAAATTTTCTTTCGGATAACATTACCTTTTGTCGATTGGAGCATCTTGGCGAGATAAAAGAAAAATTACGATCCACGCATTGAA
This sequence comes from Chalcosyrphus nemorum, assembly GCA_949716465.1. Classification (NCBI taxonomy): domain Eukaryota; kingdom Metazoa; phylum Arthropoda; class Insecta; order Diptera; family Syrphidae; genus Chalcosyrphus; species Chalcosyrphus nemorum. The sequence continues at coordinate 49,834 of CATIXX010000022.1, read as the reverse complement.
ATTTTTTTTAAAGAAATTTTAAGTTTTTGAAGGCTGCACAAAAATATCATTTTCTCAAAAAGTATCCGTCGCATCGCAAAACTGATTGCAGATTTAGAATCCCCGTGGTATTTTCTATCGGATAACAGTACCTTTTGTCGATTGGAGCATCTTGGCGCGATATAAGAAAAATTACGATCCACGAATAGAATTTTTTTTTTTAATTTTTAGTTTTTGAAGGCTGCACAAAAATATCATTTTCTCAAAAAGTATCCATCGCATCACAAAAACTGATTGCAGATTTTGAATCCCCATGGAATTTTCTTTCGGATAACATTACCTTTTGTCGATTGAAGCATCTTGGCGCGATATAAGAAAAATTACGATCCACGAATAGAATTTTTTTTTTTTAATTTTTAGTTTTTGAAGGCTGCACAAAAATATCATTTTCTCAAAAAGTATCCATCGCATCACAAAAACTGATTGCAGATTTTGAATCCCCATGGAATTTTCTTTCGGATAACATTACCTTTTGTCGATTGGATCATCTTGGCGCGATATAAGAAAAATTACGATCCACGCATTGAATTTTTTTAAAGAAATTTTAAGTTTTTGAAAGCTGCACAAAAAAGTCATTTTCTCAAAAAGTATCCATCGCATCGCAAAATGGATTGATTTGGAATCCTCATGAAATTTTCTTTCGGATAACATTACCTTTTGTTGATTGGAGCATCTTGGCGAGATAAAAGAAAAATTACGATCCACGCATTGAAATTTTTTTTAAAGAAATTTTAAGTTTTTGAAGGCTGCACAAAAATACCATTTTCTCAAAAAGTATCCGTCGCATCGCAAAACTGATTGCAGATTTAGAATCCCCATCGAATTTTCTTGCGGATAACATTACCTTTTGTCGACTGGAAGATCTTGGCGCGATATAAGAGAAATTACGATCCACGCAGTGACATTTTTTTTTAAGAATTTTTAAGTTTTTGAAGGCTGCACAAAAATATCATTTTCTCAAAAAGTATCCATCGCATCGCAAAATGGATTGATTTGGAATCCTCATGAAATTTTCTTTCGGATAACATTAGCTTTTTTCGATTGGAGCATCTTGGCGAGATAAAAGAAAAATTACGATCCACGCACTGAAATTTTTTTTTTGAGAAATTTTGAGTTTTTGAAGGCTGCACAAAAATATCATTTTCTCAAAAAGTATCCGTCCCATCGCAAAACGGATTGATTTGGAATCCTCATGAAATTTTCTATCGGATAACAGTACCTTTTGTCGATTGGAGCATCTTGGCGCGATATAAGAAAAATTACGATCCACGAATAGAATTTTTTTTTTTAATTTTTAGTTTTTGAAGGCTGCACAAAAATATCATTTTCTCAAAAAGTATCCGTCGCATCGCAAAATGGATTGATTTGGAATCCTCATGAAATTTTCTTTCGGATAACATTACCTTTTGTCGATTGGAGCATCTTGGCGAGATAAAAGAAAAATTACGATCCACGCATTGAAATTTTTTTTAAAGAAATTTTAAGTTTTTGAAGGCTGCACAAAAATATCATTTTCTCAAAAAGTATCCGTCGCATCGCAAAACTGATTGCAGATTTAGAATCCCCGTGGTATTTTCTATCGGATAACAGTACCTTTTGTCGATTGGAGCATCTTGGCGCGATATAAGAAAAATTACGATCCACGAATAGAATTTTTTTTTTTAATTTTTAGTTTTTGAAGGCTGCACAAAAATATCATTTTCTCAAAAAGTATCCGTCGCAACGCAAAATGGATTGATTTGGAATCCTCATGAAATTTTCTTTCGGATAACATTACCTTTTGTCGATTGGAGCATCTTGGCGCGATAAAAGAAAAATTACGATCCACGCACTGAAATTTTTTTTTGAGAAATTTTGAGTTTTTGAAGGCTGCACAAAAATATCATTTTCTCAAAAAGTATCCGTCGTATCGCAAAACTGATTGCAGATTTAGAATCCCCATGGAATTTTCTTTTGGGTGGCATTACCTTTTGTCGATTGGAGCATCTTGGCGCGATATAAGAAAAATTACGATCCACGAATAGAATTTTTTTTTAAGAATTTTTAAGTTTTTGAAGGCTGCACAAAAATATCATTTTCTCAAAAAGTATCAGTCGCATCGCAAAACTAATTGCAGATTTAGAATCCCCATGGAATTTTCTTTCGGATAACATTAGCTATTGTCGATTGGAGCATCTTGGCGAGATAAAAGAAAAATTACGATCCACGCATTGAATTTTTTTTTAAGAAATTTTAAGTTTTTGAAGGCTGCACAAAAATATCATTTTCTCAAAAAGTGTCCGTCGCATCGCAAAACTGATTGCAGATTTAGAATCCCCATCGAATTTTCTTGCGGATAACATTACCTTTTGTCGACTGGAAGATCTTGGCGCGATATAAGAGAAATTACGATCCACGCAGTGACATTTTTTTTTAAGAATTTTTAAGTTTTTGAAGGCTGCACAAAAATATCATTTTCTCAAAAAGTATCCATCGCATCGCAAAATGGATTGATTTGGAATCCTCATGAAATTTTCTTTCGGATAACATTACCTTTTGTTGATTGGAGCATCTTGGCGAGATAAAAGAAAAATTACGATCCACGCATTGAAATTTTTTTTAAAGAAATTTTAAGTTTTTGAAGGCTGCACAAAAATACCATTTTCTCAAAAAGTATCCGTCGCATCGCAAAACTGATTGCAGATTTAGAATCCCCATCGAATTTTCTTGCGGATAACATTACCTTTTGTCGACTGGAAGATCTTGGCGCGATATAAGAGAAATTACGATCCACGCAGTGACATTTTTTTTTAAGAATTTTTAAGTTTTTGAAGGCTGCACAAAAATATCATTTTCTCAAAAAGTATCCATCGCATCGCAAAATGGATTGATTTGGAATCCTCATGAAATTTTCTTTCGGATAACATTAGCTTTTTTCGATTGGAGCATCTTGGCGAGATAAAAGAAAAATTACGATCCACGCACTGAAATTTTTTTTTTGAGAAATTTTGAGTTTTTGAAGGCTGCACAAAAATATCATTTTCTCAAAAAGTATCCGTCCCATCGCAAAACGGATTGATTTGGAATCCTCATGAAATTTTCTATCGGATAACAGTACCTTTTGTCGATTGGAGCATCTTGGCGCGATATAAGAAAAATTACGATCCACGAATAGAATTTTTTTTTTTAATTTTTAGTTTTTGAAGGCTGCACAAAAATATCATTTTCTCAAAAAGTATCCGTCGCATCGCAAAATGGATTGATTTGGAATCCTCATGAAATTTTCTTTCGGATAACATTACCTTTTGTCGATTGGAGCATCTTGGCGAGATAAAAGCAAAATTACGATCCACGCATTGAATTTTTTTTTAAGAAATTTTATGTTTTTGAAGGCTGCACAAAAATATCATTTTCTCAAAAAGTATCCGTCGCATCGCAAAACGGATTGCAGATTTGGAATCCTCATGGCATTTTCTTTCGGATAACATTAGCGTTTGTCGATTGGAGCATCTTGTCGAGATAAAAGAAAAATTACGATCCACGCACTGAAATTTTTTTTTGAGAAATTTTGAGTTTTTGAAGGCTGCACAAAAATATCATTTTCTCAAAAAGTATCCATAGCATCGCAAAAACTGATTGCAGATTTGGAATCCTCATGAAATTTTCTTTCGGATAACATTACCTTTTGTCGATTGGAACATCGTGGCGCGATATAAGAGAAATTACGATCCACGCATTGAATTTTTTTTTAAGAATTTTTAAGTTTTTGAAGGCTGCACAAAAATATCATTTTCTCAAAAAGTATCCATCGCATCGCAAAATGGATTGATTTGGAATCCTCATGAAATTTTCTTTCGGATAACATTACCTTTTGTCGATTGGAGCATCTTGGCGAGATAAAAGAAAAATTACGATCCACGCATTGAAATTTTTTTTAAAGAAATTTTAAGTTTTTGAAGGCTGCACAAAAATATCATTTTCTCAAAAAGTATCCGTCGCATCGCAAAACTGATTGCAGATTTAGAATCCCCGTGGAATTTTCTATCGGATAACAGTACCTTTTGTCGATTGGAGCATCTTGGCGCGATATAAGAAAAATTACGATCCACGAATAGAATTTTTTTTTTTTAATTTTTAGTTTTTGAAGGCTGCACAAAAATATCATTTTCTCAAAAAGTATCCGTCGCATTGCAAAACGGATTGCAGATTTGGAATCCTCATGGAATTTTCTTTCGGATAACATTACCTTTTGTCGATTGGAGCATCTTGTCGAGATAAAAGAAAAATTACGATCCACGCATTGAATTTTTTTTTAAGAAATTTTAAGTTTTTGAAGGCTGCACAAAAATATCATTTTCTCAAAAAGTGTCCGTCGCATCGCAAAACTGATTGCAGATTTAGAATCCCCATCGAATTTTCTTGCGGATAACATTACCTTTTGTCGATTGGAAGATCTTGGCGCGATATAAGAGAAATTACGATCCACGCAGTGAAATTTTTTTAAGAATTTTTAAGTTTTTGAAGGCTGCACAAAAATATCATTTTCTCAAAAAGTATCCATCGCATCGCAAAATGGATTGATTTGGAATCCTCATGAAATTTTCTTTCGGATAACATTACCTTTTGTCGATTGGAGCATCTTGTCGAGATAAAAGAAAAATTACGATCCACGCACTGAAATTTTTTTTTGAGAAATTTTGAGTTTTTGAAGGCTGCACAAAAATATCATTTTCTCAAAAAGTATCCATCGCATCGCAAAACGGATTGCAGATTTAGAATCCTCATGGAATTTTCTTTCGGATAATATTACCTTTTGTCGATTGGATCATCTCGGTGCGATATAAGAAAAATTACGATCCACGCATTGAATTTTTTTTAAAGAAATTTTAAGTTTTTGAAGGCTGCACTAAAAGTATCCGTCGCATCGCAAAATGCAGATTTGGAATCCTCATGGAATTTTCTTTCGGATAACAGTACCTTTTGTCGATTGGAACATCTTGGCGCGATATAAGAGAAATTACGATCCACTCATTTAATTTTTTTTTAAAGAATTTTTAAGTTTTTGAAGGCTGAACAAAAATATCATTTTCTCAAAAAGTATCCGTCGCATCGCAAAATGGATTGATTTGGAATCCTCATGAAATTTTCTTTCGGATAACATTACCTTTTGTCGATTGGAGCATCTTGGCGCGATATAAGAAAAATTACGATCCAGGCATTGAAATTTTTTTTAAAGAAATTTTAAGTTTTTGAAGGCTTCAACAAAATATCATTATCTCAAAAAGTATCCGTCGCATCGCAAAACCGATTGCAGATTTGAAATCCACATGGAATTTTCTTTCGGATAACAGTACCTTTTGTCGATTGGAACATCTTGGCGCGATATAAGAGAAATTACGATCCACTCATTTAATTTTTTTTTTTAAAGAATTTTTAAGTTTTTGAAGGCTGCACAAAAATATCATTTTCTCAAAAAGTATCCGTCGCATCGCAAAACCGATTGCAGATTTGAAATCCTCATGGAATTTTCTTTCGGATAACATTACCTTTTGTCGATTGGAGCATCTTTGCGAGATAAAAGAAAAATTACGATCCACGCACTGAAATTTTTTTTTGAGAAATTTTGAGTTTTTGAAGGCTGCACAAAAATATCATTTTCTCAAAAAGTATCCGTCGCATCGCAAAACCGATTGCAGATTTGAAATCCTCATGGAATTTTCTTTCGGATAACAGTACCTTTTGTCGATTGGAGCATCTTGGCGCGATATAAGAAAAATTACGATCCACGAATAGATTTTTTTTTTTTTAAATTTTTAGTTTTTGAAGGCTGCACAAAAATATCATTTTCTCAAAAAGTATCCGTCGCATCGCAAAATGGATTGATTTGGAATCCTCATGAAATTTTCTTTCGGATAACATTACCTTTTGTCGATTGGAGCATCTTTGCGAGATAAAAGAAAAATTACGATCCACGCATTGAAATTTTTTTAAAGAAATTTTAAGTTTTTGAAGGCCGTACAAAAATATCATTTTCTCAAAAAGTATCCGTCGCATCGCAAAACTAATTGCAGACTTAGAATCCCCATGGAATTTTCTTTTGGATAACATTACCTTTTGTCGATTGAAGCATCTTGGCGCGATATAAGAAAAATTACGATCCACGAATAGAATTTTTTTTTTTTAATTTTTAGTTTTTGAAGGCTGCACAAAAATATCATTTTCTCAAAAAGTATCCGTCGCATCGCAAAACGGATTGCAGATTTGGAATCCTCATGGCATTTTCTTTCGGATAACATTAGCGTTTGTCGATTGGAGCATCTTGTCGAGATAAAAGAAAAATTACGATCCACGCACTGAAATTTTTTTTTGAGAAATTTTGAGTTTTTGAAGGCCGCACAAAAATATCATTTTCTCAAAAAGTATCCGTCGCATCGCAAAACTAATTGCAGACTTAGAATCCCCATGGAATTTTCTTTTGGATAACATTACCTTTTGTCGATTGAAGCATCTTGGCGCGATATAAGAAAAATTACGATCCACGAATAGAATTTTTTTTTTTTAATTTTTAGTTTTTGAAGGCTGCACAAAAATATCATTTTCTCAAAAAGTATCCATCGCATCACAAAAACTGATTGCAGATTTTGAATCCCCATGGAATTTTCTTTCGGATAACATTACCTTTTGTCGATTGGATCATCTTGGCGCGATATAAGAAAAATTACGATCCACGCATTGAATTTTTTTAAAGAAATTTTAAGTTTTTGAAAGCTGCACAAAAAAGTCATTTTCTCAAAAAGTATCCATCGCATCGCAAAATGGATTGATTTGGAATCCTCATGAAATTTTCTTTCGGATAACATTACCTTTTGTTGATTGGAGCATCTTGGCGAGATAAAAGAAAAATTACGATCCACGCATTTAAATTTTTTTTTAAGAAATTTTAAGTTTTTGAAGGCTGCACAAAAATATCATTTTCTCAAAAAGTATCCGTCGCATCGCAAAATGGATTGATTTGGAATCCTCATGAAATTTTCTTTCGGATAACATTACCTTTTGTCGATTGGAGCATCTTGGTGCGATAAAAGAAAAATTACGATCCACGCATTGAAATTTTTTTAAAAAAATTTTAAGTTTTTGAAGGCTGCACAAAAATATCATTTTCTCAAAAAGTATCCGTCGTATCGCAAAACTGCTTGCAGATTTAGAATCCCCATCGAATTTTCTTTCGGATAACATTACCTTTTGTCGATTGGAACATCGTGGCGCGATATAAGAGAAATTACGATCCACGCATTGAATTTTTTTTTAAGAATTTTTAAGTTTTTGAAGGCTGCACAAAAATATCATTTTCTCAAAAAGTATCCATCGCATCGCAAAATGGATTGATTTGGAATCCTCATGAAATTTTCTTTCGGATAACATTACCTTTTGTCGATTGGAGCATCTTGGCGAGATAAAAGAAAAATTACGATCCACGCATTGAAATTTTTTTTAAAGAAATTTTAAGTTTTTGAAGGCTGCACAAAAATATCATTTTCTCAAAAAGTATCCGTCGCATCGCAAAATGGATTGATTTGGAATCCTCATGAAATTTTCTTTCGGATAACATTACCTTTTGTCGATTGGAGCATCTTTGCGAGATAAAAGAAAAATTACGATCCACGCATTGAAATTTTTTTAAAGAAATTTTAAGTTTTTGAAGGCTGCACAAAAATATCATTTTCTCAAAAACTATCCGTCGCATCGCAAAACTGATTGCAGATTTAGAATCCCCGTGGAATTTTCTATCGGATAACAGTACCTTTTGTCGATTGGAGCATCTTGGCGCGATATAAGAAAAATTACGATCCACGAATAGAATTTTTTTTTTTAATTTTTAGTTTTTGAAGGCTGCACAAAAATATCATTTTCTCAAAAAGTATCCGTCGCAACGCAAAATGGATTGATTTGGAATCCTCATGAAATTTTCTTTCGGATAACATTACCTTTTGTCGATTGGAGCATCTTTGCGCGATAAAAGAAAAATTACGATCCACGCACTGAAATTTTTTTTTGAGAAATTTTGAGTTTTTGAAGGCTGCACAAAAATATCATTTTCTCAAAAAGTATCCGTCGTATCGCAAAACTGATTGCAGATTTAGAATCCCCATGGAATTTTCTTTTGGATGGCATTACCTTTTGTCGATTGGAGCATCTTGGCGCGATATAAGAAAAATTACGATCCACGAATAGAATTTTTTTTTAAGAATTTTTAAGTTTTTGAAGGCTGCACAAAAATATTATTTTCTCAAAAAGTATCCGTCGTATCGCAAAACGGATTGCAGATTTGGAATCCTCATGGAATTTTCTTTCGGATAACATTACCTTTTGTCGATTGGAGCATCTTTGCGAGATAAAAGAAAAATTACGATCCACGCACTGAAATTTTTTTTTGAGAAATTTTGAGTTTTTGAAGGCTGCACAAAAATATCATTTTCTCAAAAAGTATCCGTCGCATCGCAAAACCGATTGCAGATTTGAAATCCTCATGGAATTTTCTTTCGGATAACATTACCTTTTGTCGATTGGAGCATCTTGGCGCGATATAAGAAAAATTACGATCCACGAATAGATTTTTTTTTTTTTAAATTTTTAGTTTTTGAAGGCTGCACAAAAATATCATTTTCTCAAAAAGTATCCGTCGCATCGCAAAATGGATTGATTTGGAATCCTCATGAAATTTTCTTTCGGATAACATTACCTTTTGTCGATTGGAGCATCTTTGCGAGATAAAAGAAAAATTACGATCCACGCATTGAAATTTTTTTAAAGAAATTTTAAGTTTTTGAAGGCCGCACAAAAATATCATTTTCTCAAAAAGTATCCGTCGCATCGCAAAACTAATTGCAGACTTAGAATCCCCATGGAATTTTCTTTTGGATAACATTACCTTTTGTCGATTGAAGCATCTTGGCGCGATATAAGAAAAATTACGATCCACGAATAGAATTTTTTTTTTTTAATTTTTAGTTTTTGAAGGCTGCACAAAAATATCATTTTCTCAAAAAGTATCCGTCGCATCGCAAAACGGATTGCAGGTTTGGAATCCTCATGGCATTTTCTTTCGGATAACATTAGCGTTTGTCGATTGGAGCATCTTGTCGAGATAAAAGAAAAATTACGATCCACGCACTGAAATTTTTTTTTGAGAAATTTTGAGTTTTTGAAGGCTGCACAAAAATATCATTTTCTCAAAAAGTATCCGTCGCATCGCAAAACTAATTGCAGACTTAGAATCCCCATGGAATTTTCTTTTGGATAACATTACCTTTTGTCGATTGAAGCATCTTGGCGCGATATAAGAAAAATTACGATCCACGAATAGAATTTTTTTTTTTTAATTTTTAGTTTTTGAAGGCTGCACAAAAATATCATTTTCTCAAAAAGTATCCATCGCATCGCAAAAACTGATTGCAGATTTTGAATCCCCATGGAATTTTCTTTCGGATAACATTACCTTTTGTCGATTGGATCATCTTGGCGCGATATAAGAAAAATTACGATCCACGCATTGAATTTTTTTAAAGAAATTTTAAGTTTTTGAAAGCTGCACAAAAAAGTCATTTCCTCAAAAAGTATCCATCGCATCGCAAAATGGATTGATTTGGAATCCTCATGAAATTTTCTTTCGGATAACATTACCTTTTGTTGATTGGAGCATCTTGGCGAGATAAAAGAAAAATTACGATCCACGCATTTAAATTTTTTTTAAAGAAATTTTAAGTTTTTGAAGGCTGCACAAAAATATCATTTTCTCAAAAAGTATCCGTCGCATCGCAAAATGGATTGATTTGGAATCCTCATGAAATTTTCTTTCGGATAACATTACCTTTTGTCGATTGGAGCATCTTGGCGCGATAAAAGAAAAATTACGATCCACGCATTGAAATTTTTTTAAAAAAATTTTAAGTTTTTGAAGGCTGCACAAAAATATCATTTTCTCAAAAAGTATCCGTCGTATCGCAAAACTGCTTGCAGATTTAGAATCCCCATCGAATTTTCTTTCGGATAACATTACCTTTTGTCGATTGGAACATCGTGGCGCGATATAAGAGAAATTACGATCCACGCATTGAATTTTTTTTTAAGAATTTTTAAGTTTTTGAAGGCTGCACAAAAATATCATTTTCTCAAAAAGTATCCATCGCATCGCAAAATGGATTGATTTGGAATCCTCATGAAATTTTCTTTCGGATAACATTACCTTTTGTCGATTGGAGCATCTTGGCGAGATAAAAGAAAAATTACGATCCACGCATTGAAATTTTTTTTAAAGAAATTTTAAGTTTTTGAAGGCTGCACAAAAATATCATTTTCTCAAAAAGTATCCGTCGCATCGCAAAATGGATTGATTTGGAATCCTCATGAAATTTTCTTTCGGATAACATTACCTTTTGTCGATTGGAGCATCTTTGCGAGATAAAAGAAAAATTACGATCCACGCATTGAAATTTTTTTAAAGAAATTTTAAGTTTTTGAAGGCTGCACAAAAATATCATTTTCTCAAAAACTATCCGTCGCATCGCAAAACTGATTGCAGATTTAGAATCCCCGTGGAATTTTCTATCGGATAACAGTACCTTTTGTCGATTGGAGCATCTTGGCGCGATATAAGAAAAATTACGATCCACGAATAGAATTTTTTTTTTTAATTTTTAGTTTTTGAAGGCTGCACAAAAATATCATTTTCTCAAAAAGTATCCGTCGCAACGCAAAATGGATTGATTTGGAATCCTCATGAAATTTTCTTTCGGATAACATTACCTTTTGTCGATTGGAGCATCTTTGCGCGATAAAAGAAAAATTACGATCCACGCACTGAAATTTTTTTTTGAGAAATTTTGAGTTTTTGAAGGCTGCACAAAAATATCATTTTCTCAAAAAGTATCCGTCGTATCGCAAAACTGATTGCAGATTTAGAATCCCCATGGAATTTTCTTTTGGATGGCATTACCTTTTGTCGATTGGAGCATCTTGGCGCGATATAAGAAAAATTACGATCCACGAATAGAATTTTTTTTTAAGAATTTTTAAGTTTTTGAAGGCTGCACAAAAATATTATTTTCTCAAAAAGTATCCGTCGTATCGCAAAACGGATTGCAGATTTGGAATCCTCATGGAATTTTCTTTCGGATAACATTACCTTTTGTCGATTGGAGCATCTTTGCGAGATAAAAGAAAAATTACGATCCACGCACTGAAATTTTTTTTTGAGAAATTTTGAGTTTTTGAAGGCTGCACAAAAATATCATTTTCTCAAAAAGTATCCGTCGCATCGCAAAACCGATTGCAGATTTGAAATCCTCATGGAATTTTCTTTCGGATAACAGTACCTTTTGTCGATTGGAGCATCTTGGCGCGATATAAGAAAAATTACGATCCACGAATAGATTTTTTTTTTTTTAAATTTTTAGTTTTTGAAGGCTGCACAAAAATATCATTTTCTCAAAAAGTATCCGTCGCATCGCAAAATGGATTGATTTGGAATCCTCATGAAATTTTCTTTCGGATAACATTACCTTTTGTCGATTGGAGCATCTTTGCGAGATAAAAGAAAAATTACGATCCACGCATTGAAATTTTTTTAAAGAAATTTTAAGTTTTTGAAGGCCGCACAAAAATATCATTTTCTCAAAAAGTATCCGTCGCATCGCAAAACTAATTGCAGACTTAGAATCCCCATGGAATTTTCTTTTGGATAACATTACCTTTTGTCGATTGAAGCATCTTGGCGCGATATAAGAAAAATTACGATCCACGAATAGAATTTTTTTTTTTTAATTTTTAGTTTTTGAAGGCTGCACAAAAATATCATTTTCTCAAAAAGTATCCGTCGCATCGCAAAACGGATTGCAGGTTTGGAATCCTCATGGCATTTTCTTTCGGATAACATTAGCGTTTGTCGATTGGAGCATCTTGTCGAGATAAAAGAAAAATTACGATCCACGCACTGAAATTTTTTTTTGAGAAATTTTGAGTTTTTGAAGGCTGCACAAAAATATCATTTTCTCAAAAAGTATCCGTCGCATCGCAAAACTAATTGCAGACTTAGAATCCCCATGGAATTTTCTTTTGGATAACATTACCTTTTGTCGATTGAAGCATCTTGGCGCGATATAAGAAAAATTACGATCCACGAATAGAATTTTTTTTTTTTAATTTTTAGTTTTTGAAGGCTGCACAAAAATATCATTTTCTCAAAAAGTATCCATCGCATCGCAAAAACTGATTGCAGATTTTGAATCCCCATGGAATTTTCTTTCGGATAACATTACCTTTTGTCGATTGGATCATCTTGGCGCGATATAAGAAAAATTACGATCCACGCATTGAATTTTTTTAAAGAAATTTTAAGTTTTTGAAAGCTGCACAAAAAAGTCATTTCCTCAAAAAGTATCCATCGCATCGCAAAATGGATTGATTTGGAATCCTCATGAAATTTTCTTTCGGATAACATTACCTTTTGTTGATTGGAGCATCTTGGCGAGATAAAAGAAAAATTACGATCCACGCATTTAAATTTTTTTTAAAGAAATTTTAAGTTTTTGAAGGCTGCACAAAAATATCATTTTCTCAAAAAGTATCCGTCGCATCGCAAAATGGATTGATTTGGAATCCTCATGAAATTTTCTTTCGGATAACATTACCTTTTGTCGATTGGAGCATCTTGGCGCGATAAAAGAAAAATTACGATCCACGCATTGAAATTTTTTTAAAAAAATTTTAAGTTTTTGAAGGCTGCACAAAAATATCATTTTCTCAAAAAGTATCCGTCGTATCGCAAAACTGCTTGCAGATTTAGAATCCCCATCGAATTTTCTTTCGGATAACATTACCTTTTGTCGATTGGAACATCGTGGCGCGATATAAGAGAAATTACGATCCACGCATTGAATTTTTTTTTAAGAATTTTTAAGTTTTTGAAGGCTGCACAAAAATATCATTTTCTCAAAAAGTATCCATCGCATCGCAAAATGGATTGATTTGGAATCCTCATGAAATTTTCTTTCGGATAACATTACCTTTTGTCGATTGGAGCATCTTGGCGAGATAAAAGAAAAATTACGATCCACGCATTGAAATTTTTTTTAAAGAAATTTTAAGTTTTTGAAGGCTGCACAAAAATATCATTTTCTCAAAAAGTATCCGTCGCATCGCAAAATGGATTGATTTGGAATCCTCATGAAATTTTCTTTCGGATAACATTACCTTTTGTCGATTGGAGCATCTTTGCGAGATAAAAGAAAAATTACGATCCACGCATTGAAATTTTTTTAAAGAAATTTTAAGTTTTTGAAGGCTGCACAAAAATATCATTTTCTCAAAAACTATCCGTCGCATCGCAAAACTGATTGCAGATTTAGAATCCCCGTGGAATTTTCTATCGGATAACAGTACCTTTTGTCGATTGGAGCATCTTGGCGCGATATACGAAAAATTACGATCCACGAATAGAATTTTTTTTTTTAATTTTTAGTTTTTGAAGGCTGCACAAAAATATCATTTTCTCAAAAAGTATCCGTCGCAACGCAAAATGGATTGATTTGGAATCCTCATGAAATTTTCTTTCGGATAACATTACCTTTTGTCGATTGGAGCATCTTGGCGCGATAAAAGAAAAATTACGATCCACGCACTGAAATTTTTTTTTGAGAAATTTTGAGTTTTTGAAGGCTGCACAAAAATATCATTTTCTCAAAAAGTATCCGTCGTATCGCAAAACTGATTGCAGATTTAGAATCCCCATGGAATTTTCTTTTGGATGGCATTACCTTTTGTCGATTGGAGCATCTTGGCGCGATATAAGAAAAATTACGATCCACGAATAGAATTTTTTTTTAAGAATTTTTAAGTTTTTGAAGGCTGCACAAAAATATCATTTTCTCAAAAAGTATCCGTCGCATCGCAAAACTAATTGCAGATTTAGAATCCCCATGGAATTTTCTTTCGGATAACATTAGCTATTGTCGATTGGAGCATCTTGGCGAGATAAAAGAAAAATTACGATCCACGCATTGAATTTTTTTTTAAGAAATTTTAAGTTTTTGAAGGCTGCACAAAAATATAATTTTCTCAAAAAGTGTCCGTCGCATCGCAAAACTGATTGCAGATTTAGAATCCCCATCGAATTTTCTTGCGGATAACATTACCTTTTGTCGACTGGAAGATCTTGGCGCGATATAAGAGAAATTACGATCCACGCAGTGACATTTTTTTTTAAGAATTTTTAAGTTTTTGAAGGCTGCACAAAAATATCATTTTCTCAAAAAGTATCCATCGCATCGCAAAATGGATTGATTTGGAATCCTCATGAAATTTTCTTTCGGATAACATTAGCTTTTTTCGATTGGAGCATCTTGGCGAGATAAAAGAAAAATTACGATCCACGCACTGAAATTTTTTTTTGAGAAATTTTGAGTTTTTGAAGGCTGCACAAAAATATCATTTTCTCAAAAAGTATCCGTCCCATCGCAAAACGGATTGATTTGGAATCCTCATGAAATTTTCTATCGGATAACAGTACCTTTTGTCGATTGGAGCATCTTGGCGCGATATAAGAAAAATTACGATCCACGAATAGAATTTTTTTTTTTAATTTTTAGTTTTTGAAGGCTGCACAAAAATATCATTTTCTCAAAAAGTATCCGTCGCATCGCAAAATGGATTGATTTGGAATCCTCATGAAATTTTCTTTCGGATAACATTACCTTTTGTCGATTGGAGCATCTTGGCGAGATAAAAGAAAAATTACGATCCACGCATTGAATTTTTTTTTAAGAAATTTTATGTTTTTGAAGGCTGCACAAAAATATCATTTTCTCAAAAAGTATCCGTCGCATCGCAAAACTAATTGCAGATTTAGAATCCCCATGGAATTTTCTTTCGGATAACATTAGCTATTGTCGATTGGAGCATCTTGTCGAGATAAAAGAAAAATTACGATCCACGCACTGAAATTTTTTTTTGAGAAATTTTGAGTTTTTGAAGGCTGCACAAAAATATCATTTTCTCAAAAAGTATCCGTCGTATCGCAAAACTGATTGCAGATTTAGAATCCCCATGGAATTTTCTTTTGGATGGCATTACCTTTTGTCGATTGGAGCATCTTGGCGCGATATAAGAAAAATTACGATCCACGAATAGAATTTTTTTTTAAGAATTTTTAAGTTTTTGAAGGCTGCACAAAAATATCATTTTCTCAAAAAGTATCCGTCGCATTGCAAAACGGATTGCAGATTTGGAATCCCCATGGAATTTTCTTTCGGATAACATTACCTTTTGTCGATTGGAGCATCTTGTCGAGATAAAAGAAAAATTACGATCCACGCATTGAATTTTTTTTTAAGAAATTTTAAGTTTTTGAAGGCTGCACAAAAATATCATTTTCTCAAAAAGTGTCCGTCGCATCGCAAAACTGATTGCAGATTTAGAATCCCCATCGAATTTTCTTGCGGATAACATTACCTTTTGTCGATTGGAAGATCTTGGCGCGATATAAGAGAAATTACGATCCACGCAGTGAAATTTTTTTAAGAATTTTTAAGTTTTTGAAGGCTGCACAAAAATATCATTTTCTCAAAAAGTATCCATCGCATCGCAAAATGGATTGATTTGGAATCCTCATGAAATTTTCTTTCGGATAACATTAGTTTTTTTCGATTGGAGCATCTTGGCGAGATAAAAGAAAAATTACGATCCACGCACTGAAATTTTTTTTTTGAGAAATTTTGAGTTTTTGAAGGCTGCACAAAAATATCATTTTCTCAAAAAGTATCCGTCCCATCGCAAAACCGATTGCAGATTTTGAATCCTCATGGAATTTTCTTTCGGATAACATTACCTTTTGTCGATTGGAGCATCTTGGCGCCATATAAGAAAAATTACGATCCACGAATAGAATTTTTTTTTTTTAATTTTTAGTTTTTGAAGGCTGCACAAAAATATCATTTTCTCAAAAAGTATCCGTCCCATCGCAAAACCGATTGCAGATTTTGAATCCTCATGGAATTTTCTTTCGGATAACATTACCTTTTGTCGATTGGAGCATCTTGTCGAGATAAAAGAAAAATTACGATCCACGCACTGAAATTTTTTTTTGAGAAATTTTGAGTTTTTGAAGGCTGCACAAAAATATCATTTTCTCAAAAAGTATCCATCGCATCGCAAAAACTGATTGCAGATTTTGAATCCCAATGGAATTTTCTTTCGGATAACATTACCTTTTGTCGATTGGATCATCTTGGCGCGATATAAGAAAAATTACGATCCACGCATTGATTTTTTTTTTAAAGAAATTTTAAGTTTTTGAAAGCTGCACAAAAAAATCATTTTCTCAAAAAGTATCCATCGCATCGCAAAACGGATTGCAGATTTAGAATCCTCATGGAATTTTCTTTCGGATAATATTACCTTTTGTCGATTGGATCATCTCGGCGCGATATAAGAAAAATTACGATCCACGCATTGAATTTTTTTTAAAGAAATTTTAAGTTTTTGAAGGCTGCACAAAAAGTATCCGTCGCATCGCAAAATGCAGATTTGGAATCCTCATGGAATTTTCTTTCGGATAACAGTACCTTTTGTCGATTGGAACATCTTGGCGCGATATAAGAGAAATTACGATCCACTCATTTAATTTTTTTTTAAAGAATTTTTAAGTTTTTGAAGGCTGAACAAAAATATCATTTTCTCAAAAAGTATCCGTCGCATCGCAAAATGGATTGATTTGGAATCCTCATGAAATTTTCTTTCGGATAACATTACCTTTTGTCGATTGGAGCATCTTGGCGCGATATAAGAAAAATTACGATCCAGGCATTGAAATTTTTTTTAAAGAAATTTTAAGTTTTTGAAGGCTTCAACAAAATATCATTATCTCAAAAAGTATCCCTCGCATCGCAAAACCGATTGCAGATTTATAATTCCCATAGAATTTTCTTTTGGATGGCATTACCTTTTGTCGATTGGAACGATTGGAGCATCTTGGCGCGATATAAGAAAAATTACGATCCACGAATAGATTTTTTTTTTTTTAATTTTTAGTTTTTGAAGGCTGCACAAAAATATCATTTTCTCAAAAGTATCCGTCGCATCGCAAAACCGATTGCAGATTTGAAATCCTCATGGAATTTTCTTTCGGATAACAGTACCTTTTGTCGATTGGAACATCTTGGCGCGATATAAGAGAAATTACGATCCACTCATTTAATTTTTTTTTTAAAGAATTTTTAAGTTTTTGAAGGCTGCACAAAAATATCATTTTCTCAAAAAGTATCCGTCGCATCGCAAAACTGATTGCAGATTTAGAATCCCCATGGAATTTTCTATCGGATAACAGTACCTTTTGTCGATTGGAGCATCTTGGCGCGATATAAGAAAAATTACGATCCACGAATAGAATTTTTTTTTTTTTTAATTTTTAGTTTTTGAAGGCTGCACAAAAAATATCATTTTCTCAAAAAGTATCCGTCGCATCGCAAAATGGATTGATTTGGAATCCTCATGAAATTTTCTTTCGAATAACATTACCTTTTGTCGATTGGAGCATCTTTGCGAGATAAAAGAAAAATTACGATCCACGCATTGAAATTTTCTTAAAGAAATTTTAAGTTTTTGAAGGCTGCACAAAAATATCATTTTCTCAAAAAGTATCCGTTCCATCGCAAAACCGATTGCAGATTTTGAATCATCATGGAATTTTCTTTCGGATAACAGTACCTTTTGTCGATTGGAGCATCTTGGCGCGATATAAGAAAAATTACGATCCACGAATAGAATTTTTTTTTTTTAATTTTTAGTTTTTGAAGGCTGCACAAAAATATCATTTTCTCAAAAAGTATCCGTCGCATCGCAAAACCGATTGCAGATTTGAAATCCTCATGGAATTTTCTTTCGGATAACAGTACCTTTTGTCGATTGGAACATCTTGGCGCGATATAAGAGAAATTACGATCCACTCATTTAATTTTTTTTTTAAAGAATTTTTAAGTTTTTGAAGGCTGCACAAAAATATCATTTTCTCAAAAAGTATCCGTCGCATCGCAAAACTGATTGCAGATTTAGAATCCCCATGGAATTTTCTATCGGATAACAGTACCTTTTGTCGATTGGAGCATCTTGGCGCGATATAAGAAAAATTACGATCCACGAATAGAATTTTTTTTTTTTTTAATTTTTAGTTTTTGAAGGCTGCACAAAAATATCATTTTCTCAAAAAGTATCCGTCGTATCGCAAAACGGATTACAGATTTGGAATCCTCATGGAATTTTCTTTCGGATAACATTACCTTTTGTCGATTGAAGCATCTTGTCGAGATAAAAGAAAAATTACGATCCACGCATTGAATTTTTTTTTAAGAAATTTTAAGTTTTTGAAGGCTGCACAAAAATATCATTTTCTCAAAAAGTGTCCGTCGCATCGCAAAACTGATTGCAGATTTAGAATCCCCATCGAATTTTCTTGCGGATAACATTACCTTTTGTCGATTGGAAGATCTTGGCGCGATATAAGAGAAATTACGATCCACGCAGTGAAATTTTTTTAAGAATTTTTAAGTTTTTGAAGGCTGCACAAAAATATCATTTTCTCAAAAAGTATCCATCGCATCGCAAAATGGATTGATTTGGAATCCTCATGAAATTTTCTTTCGGATAACATTAGTTTTTTTCGATTGGAGCATCTTGGCGAGATAAAAGAAAAATTACGATCCACGCACTGAAATTTTTTTTTTGAGAAATTTTGAGTTTTTGAAGGCTGCACAAAAATATCATTTTCTCAAAAAGTATCCGTCCCATCGCAAAACCGATTGCAGATTTTGAATCCTCATGGAATTTTCTTTCGGATAACATTACCTTTTGTCGATTGGAGCATCTTGGCGCCATATAAGAAAAATTACGATCCACGAATAGAATTTTTTTTTTTTAATTTTTAGTTTTTGAAGGCTGCACAAAAATATCATTTTCTCAAAAAGTATCCGTCCCATCGCAAAACCGATTGCAGATTTTGAATCCTCATGGAATTTTCTTTCGGATAACATTACCTTTTGTCGATTGGAGCATCTTGTCGAGATAAAAGAAAAATTACGATCCACGCACTGAAATTTTTTTTTGAGAAATTTTGAGTTTTTGAAGGCTGCACAAAAATATCATTTTCTCAAAAAGTATCCATCGCATCGCAAAAACTGATTGCAGATTTTGAATCCCAATGGAATTTTCTTTCGGATAACATTACCTTTTGTCGATTGGATCATCTTGGCGCGATATAAGAAAAATTACGATCCACGCATTGATTTTTTTTTTAAAGAAATTTTAAGTTTTTGAAAGCTGCACAAAAAAATCATTTTCTCAAAAAGTATCCATCGCATCGCAAAACGGATTGCAGATTTAGAATCCTCATGGAATTTTCTTTCGGATAATATTACCTTTTGTCGATTGGATCATCTCGGCGCGATATAAGAAAAATTACGATCCACGCATTGAATTTTTTTTAAAGAAATTTTAAGTTTTTGAAGGCTGCACAAAAAGTATCCGTCGCATCGCAAAATGCAGATTTGGAATCCTCATGGAATTTTCTTTCGGATAACAGTACCTTTTGTCGATTGGAACATCTTGGCGCGATATAAGAGAAATTACGATCCACTCATTTAATTTTTTTTTAAAGAATTTTTAAGTTTTTGAAGGCTGAACAAAAATATCATTTTCTCAAAAAGTATCCGTCGCATCGCAAAATGGATTGATTTGGAATCCTCATGAAATTTTCTTTCGGATAACATTACCTTTTGTCGATTGGAGCATCTTGGCGCGATATAAGAAAAATTACGATCCAGGCATTGAAATTTTTTTTAAAGAAATTTTAAGTTTTTGAAGGCTTCAACAAAATATCATTATCTCAAAAAGTATCCCTCGCATCGCAAAACCGATTGCAGATTTATAATTCCCATAGAATTTTCTTTTGGATGGCATTACCTTTTGTCGATTGGAACGATTGGAGCATCTTGGCGCGATATAAGAAAAATTACGATCCACGAATAGATTTTTTTTTTTTTAATTTTTAGTTTTTGAAGGCTGCACAAAAATATCATTTTCTCAAAAGTATCCGTCGCATCGCAAAACCGATTGCAGATTTGAAATCCTCATGGAATTTTCTTTCGGATAACAGTACCTTTTGTCGATTGGAACATCTTGGCGCGATATAAGAGAAATTACGATCCACTCATTTAATTTTTTTTTTAAAGAATTTTTAAGTTTTTGAAGGCTGCACAAAAATATCATTTTCTCAAAAAGTATCCGTCGCATCGCAAAACTGATTGCAGATTTAGAATCCCCATGGAATTTTCTATCGGATAACAGTACCTTTTGTCGATTGGAGCATCTTGGCGCGATATAAGAAAAATTACGATCCACGAATAGATTTTTTTTTTTTTTAATTTTTAGTTTTTGAAGGCTGCACAAAAAATATCATTTTCTCAAAAAGTATCCGTCGCATCGCAAAATGGATTGATTTGGAATCCTCATGAAATTTTCTTTCGAATAACATTACCTTTTGTCGATTGGAGCATCTTTGCGAGATAAAAGAAAAATTACGATCCACGCATTGAAATTTTCTTAAAGAAATTTTAAGTTTTTGAAGGCTGCACAAAAATATCATTTTCTCAAAAAGTATCCGTTCCATCGCAAAACCGATTGCAGATTTTGAATCATCATGGAATTTTCTTTCGGATAACAGTACCTTTTGTCGATTGGAGCATCTTGGCGCGATATAAGAAAAATTACGATCCACGAATAGAATTTTTTTTTTTTAATTTTTAGTTTTTGAAGGCTGCACAAAAATATCATTTTCTCAAAAAGTATCCGTCGCATCGCAAAACCGATTGCAGATTTGAAATCCTCATGGAATTTTCTTTCGGATAACAGTACCTTTTGTCGATTGGAACATCTTGGCGCGATATAAGAGAAATTACGATCCACTCATTTAATTTTTTTTTTAAAGAATTTTTAAGTTTTTGAAGGCTGCACAAAAATATCATTTTCTCAAAAAGTATCCGTCGCATCGCAAAACTGATTGCAGATTTAGAATCCCCATGGAATTTTCTATCGGATAACAGTACCTTTTGTCGATTGGAGCATCTTGGCGCGATATAAGAAAAATTACGATCCACGAATAGAATTTTTTTTTTTTTTAATTTTTAGTTTTTGAAGGCTGCACAAAAATATCATTTTCTCAAAAAGTATCCGTCGTATCGCAAAACGGATTGCAGATTTGGAATCCTCATGGAATTTTCTTTCGGATAACATTACCTTTTGTCGATTGAAGCATCTTTGCGAGATAAAAGAAAAATTACGATCCACGCACTGAAATTTTTTTTTGAGAAATTTTGAGTTTTTGAAGGCTGCACAAAAATATCATTTTCTCAAAAAGTATCCGTCGCATCGCAAAACCGATTGCAGATTTGAAATCCTCATGGAATTTTCTTTCGGATAACAGTACCTTTTGTCGATTGGAGCATCTTGGCGCGATATAAGAAAAATTACGATCCATGAATAGAATTTTTTTTTTTTAAATTTTTAGTTTTTGAAGGCTGCACAAAAATATCATTTTCTCAAAAAGTATCCGTCGCATCGCAAAATGGATTGATTTGGAATCCTCATGAAATTTTCTTTCGGATAACATTACCTTTTGTCTATTGGAGCATCTTTGCGAGATAAAAGAAAAATTACGATCCACGCACTGAAATTTTTTTTTGAGAAATTTTGAGTTTTTGAAGGCTGCACAAAAATATCATTTTCTCAAAAAGTATCCGTCGCATCGCAAAACCGATTGCAGATTTGAAATCCTCATGGAATTTTCTTTTGGATAACATTACCTTTTGTCGATTGGAGCATCTTGGCGCGATATAAGAAAAATTACGATCCACGAATAGAATTTTTTTTTTTTAATTTTTAGTTTTTGAAGGCTGCACAAAAATATCATTTTCTCAAAAAGTATCCGTCGCATCGCAAAACCGATTGCAGATTTGAAATCCTCATGGATTTTTCTTTCGGATAACAATACCTTTTGTCGATTGGAACATCTTGGTGCGATATAAGAGAAATTACGATCCACTCATTTAATTTTTTTTTTAAAGAATTTTTAAGTTTTTGAAGGCTGAACAAAAATATCATTTTCTCAAAAAGTATCCGTCGCATCGCAAAACGGATTGCAGATTTGGAATCCTCATGGAATTTTCTTTCGGATAGCATTAGCTATTGTCGATTGGAGCATCTTGGCGAGATAAAAGAAAAATTACGATCCACGCACTGAAATTTTTTTTTGAGAAATTTTGAGTTTTTGAAGGCTGCACAAAAATATCATTTTCTCAAAAAGTATCCGTCCCATCGCAAAACCGATTGCAGATTTTGAATCATCATGGAATTTTCTTTCGGATAACAGTACCTTTTGTCGATTGGAGCATCTTGGCGCGATATAAGAAAAATTACGATCCACGAATAGAATTTTTTTTTTTAAATTTTTAGTTTTTGAAGGCTGCACAAAAAATATCATTTTCTCAAAAAGTATCCGTCGCATCGCAAAATGGATTGATTTGGAATCCTCATGAAATTTTCTTTCGAATAACATTACCTTTTGTCGATTGGAGCATCTTTGCGAGATAAAAGAAAAATTACGATCCACGCATTGAAATTTTCTTAAAGAAATTTTAAGTTTTTGAAGGCTGCACAAAAATATCATTTTCTCAAAAAGTATCCGTCGCATCGCAAAACTAATTGCAGATTTAGAATCCCCATGGAATTTCCTTTTTGATAACATTACCTTTTGTCGATTGGAGCATCTTGGCGCGATATAAGAAAAATTACGATCCACGAATAGAATTTTTTTTTTTTAATTTTTAGTTTTTGAAGGCTGCACAAAAAATATCATTTTCTCAAAAAGTATCCGTCGCATCGCAAAATGGATTGATTTGGAATCCTCATGAAATTTTCTTTCGAATAACATTACCTTTTGTCGATTGGAGCATCTTTGCGAGATAAAAGAAAAATTACGATCCACGCATTGAAATTTTCTTAAAGAAATTTTAAGTTTTTGAAGGCTGCACAAAAATATCATTTTCTCAAAAAGTATCCGTCCCATCGCAAAACCGATTGCAGATTTTGAATCATCATGGAATTTTCTTTCGGATAACAGTACCTTTTGTCGATTGGAGCATCTTGGCGCGATATAAGAAAAATTACGATCCACGAATAGAATTTTTTTTTTAAATTTTTAGTTTTTGAAGGCTGCACAAAAATATCATTTTCTCAAAAAGTATCCGTCGCATCGCAAAATGGATTGATTTGGAATCCTCATGAAATTTTCTTTCGGATAACATTACCTTTTGTCGATTGGAACATCTTGGCGCGATATAAGAGAAATTACGATCCACTCATTTAATATTTTTTTTTAAAGAATTTTTAAGATTTTGAAGGCTGAACAAAAATATCATTTTCTCAAAAAGTATCCGTCGCATCGCAAAAAGGATTGCAGATTTGGAATCCTCATGGAATTTTCTTTCGGATAACATTAGCTATTGTCGATTGGAGCATCTTGGCGAGATAAAAGAAAAATTACGATCCACGCACTGAAATTTTTTTTTTGAGAAATTTTGAGTTTTTGAAGGCTGCACAAAAATATCATTTTCTCAAAAAGTATCCGTCCCATCGCAAAACCGATTGCAGATTTTGAATCCTCATGGAATTTTCTTTCGGATAACAGTACCTTTTGTCGATTGGAGCATCTTGGCGCGATATAAGAAAAATTACGATCCACGAATAGAATTTTTTTTTTTTTAATTTTTAGTTTTTGAAGGATGCACAAAAATATAATTTTCTCAAAAAGTATCCGTCGCATCGCAAAACGGATTGCAGATTTGGAATCCTCATGGAATTTTTTTTCGGATAACATTAGCTTTTGTCGATTGGAGCATCTTGTCGAGATAAAAGAAAAATTACGATCCACGCACTGAAATTTTTTCTTGAGAAATTTTGAGTTTTTGAAGGCTGCACAAAAATATCATTTTCTCAAAAAGTATCCATCGCATCGCAAAAACTGATTGCAGATTTTGAATCCCAATGGAATTTTCTTTCGGATAACATTACCTTTTGTCGATTGGATCATCTTGGCGCGATATAAAAAAAATTACGATCCACGCATTGAATTTTTTTTAAAGAAATTTTAAGTTTTTGAAAGCTGCACAAAAAAATCATTTTCTCAAAAAGTATCCATCGCATCGCAAAACGGATTGCAGATTTAGAATCCTCATGGAATTTTCTTTCGCAAAATATTACCATTTGTCGATTGGATCATCTCGGCGCGATATAAGAAAAATTACGATCCACGCATTGAATTTTTTTTAAAGAAATTTTAAGTTTTTGAAGGCTGCACAAAAATATCATTTTCTCAAAAAGTATCCGTCGCATCGCAAAACCGATTGCAGATTTATAATTCCCATAGAATTTTCTTTTGGATGGCATTACCTTTTGTCGATTGGAACGATTGGAGCATCTTGGCGTGATAAAAGAAAAATTACGATCCACGCATTGAATTTTTTTTAAAGAAATTTTAAGTTTTTGAAGGCTGCACAAAAATATCACTTTCTCAAAAAGTGTCCGTCGCATCGCAAAACTGATTGCAGATTTAGAATCCACATCGAATTTTCTTTCGGATAACATTTCCTTTTGTCGATTGGAACATCTTGGCGCGATATAAGAGAAATTACGATCCACGCATTGAATTTTTTTTTAAGAATTTTTAAGTTTTTGAAGGCTGCACAAAAATATCATTTTCTCAAAAAGTATCCATCGCATCGCAAAATGGATTGATTTGGAATCCTCATGGAATTTTCTTTCGGATAACAGTACCTTTTGTCGATTGGAACATCTTGGCGCGATATACGAGAAATTACGATCCACTCATTTAATTTTTTTTTAAAGAATTTTTAAGTTTTTGAAGGATGAACAAAAATATCATTTTCTCAAAAAGTATCCGTCGCATCGCAAAATGGATTGATTTGGAATCCTCATGAAATTTTCTTTCGGATAACATTACCTTTTGTCGATTGGAGCATCTTGGCGCGATATAAGAAAAATTACGATCCAGGCATTGAAATTTTTTTTAAAGAAATTTTAAGTTTTTGAAGGCTTCAACAAAATATCATTATCTCAAAAAGTATCCCTCGCATCGCAAAACCGATTGCAGATTTATAATTCCCATAGAATTTTCTTTTGGATGGCATTACCTTTTGTCGATTGGAACGATTGGAGCATCTTGGCGCGATATAAGAAAAATTACGATCCACGAATAGATTTTTTTTTTTTTAATTTTTAGTTTTTGAAGGCTGCACAAAAATATCATTTTCTCAAAAGTATCCGTCGCATCGCAAAACCGATTGCAGATTTGAAATCCTCATGGAATTTTCTTTCGGATAACAGTACCTTTTGTCGATTGGAACATCTTGGCGCGATATAAGAGAAATTACGATCCACTCATTTAATTTTTTTTTTAAAGAATTTTTAAGTTTTTGAAGGCTGCACAAAAATATCATTTTCTCAAAAAGTATCCGTCGCATCGCAAAACTGATTGCAGATTTAGAATCCCCATGGAATTTTCTATCGGATAACAGTACCTTTTGTCGATTGGAGCATCTTGGCGCGATATAAGAAAAATTACGATCCACGAATAGAATTTTTTTTTTTTTTAATTTTTAGTTTTTGAAGGCTGCACAAAAAATATCATTTTCTCAAAAAGTATCCGTCGCATCGCAAAATGGATTGATTTGGAATCCTCATGAAATTTTCTTTCGAATAACATTACCTTTTGTCGATTGGAGCATCTTTGCGAGATAAAAGAAAAATTACGATCCACGCATTGAAATTTTCTTAAAGAAATTTTAAGTTTTTGAAGGCTGCACAAAAATATCATTTTCTCAAAAAGTATCCGTCCCATCGCAAAACCGATTGCAGATTTTGAATCACCATGGAATTTTCTTTCGGATAACAGTACCTTTTGTCGATTGGAGCATCTTGGCGCGATATAAGAAAAATTACGATCCACGAATAGAATTTTTTTTTTTTAATTTTTAGTTTTTGAAGGCTGCACAAAAATATCATTTTCTCAAAAAGTATCCGCCGCATCGCAAAACCGATTGCAGATTTGAAATCCTCATGGAATTTTCTTTCGGATAACAGTACCTTTTGTCGATTGGAACATCTTGGCGCGATATAAGAGAAATTACGATCCACTCATTTAATTTTTTTTTTAAAGAATTTTTAAGTTTTTGAAGGCTGCACACAAATATCATTTTCTCAAAAAGTATCCGTCGCATCGCAAAACTGATTGCAGATTTAGAATCCCCATGGAATTTTCTATCGGATAACAGTACCTTTTGTCGATTGGAGCATCTTGGCGCGATATAAGAAAAATTACGATCCACGAATAGAATTTTTTTTTTTTTTAATTTTTAGTTTTTGAAGGCTGCACAAAAATATCATTTTCTCAAAAAGTATCCGTCGTATCGCAAAACGGATTGCAGATTTGGAATCCTCATGGAATTTTCTTTCGGATAACATTACCTTTTGTCGATTGAAGCATCTTTGCGAGATAAAAGAAAAATTACGATCCACGCACTGAAATTTTTTTTTGAGAAATTTTGAGTTTTTGAAGGCTGCACAAAAATATCATTTTCTCAAAAAGTATCCGTCGCATCGCAAAACCGATTGCAGATTTGAAATCCTCATGGAATTTTCTTTCGGATAACAGTACCTTTTGTCGATTGGAGCATCTTGGCGCGATATAAGAAAAATTACGATCCATGAATAGAATTTTTTTTTTTTAAATTTTTAGTTTTTGAAGGCTGCACAAAAATATCATTTTCTCAAAAAGTATCCGTCGCATCGCAAAATGGATTGATTTGGAATCCTCATGAAATTTTCTTTCGGATAACATTACCTTTTGTCTATTGGAGCATCTTTGCGAGATAAAAGAAAAATTACGATCCACGCACTGAAATTTTTTTTTGAGAAATTTTGAGTTTTTGAAGGCTGCACAAAAATATCATTTTCTCAAAAAGTATCCGTCGCATCGCAAAACCGATTGCAGATTTGAAATCCTCATGGAATTTTCTTTTGGATAACATTACCTTTTGTCGATTGGAGCATCTTGGCGCGATATAAGAAAAATTACGATCCACGAATAGAATTTTTTTTTTTTAATTTTTAGTTTTTGAAGGCTGCACAAAAATATCATTTTCTCAAAAAGTATCCGTCGCATCGCAAAACCGATTGCAGATTTGGAATCCTCATGGAATTTTCTTTCGGATAACATTAGCTATTGTCGATTGGAGCATCTTGGCGAGATAAAAGAAAAATTACGATCCACGCACTGAAATTTTTTTTTGAGAAATTTTGAGTTTTTGAAGGCTGCACAAAAATATCATTTTCTCAAAAAGTATCCGTCCCATCGCAAAACCGATTGCAGATTTTGAATCATCATGGAATTTTCTTTCGGATAACAGTACCTTTTGTCGATTGGAGCATCTTGGCGCGATATAAGAAAAATTACGATCCACGAATAGAATTTTTTTTTTTAAATTTTTAGTTTTTGAAGGCTGCACAAAAAATATCATTTTCTCAAAAAGTATCCGTCGCATCGCAAAATGGATTGATTTGGAATCCTCATGAAATTTTCTTTCGAATAACATTACCTTTTGTCGATTGGAGCATCTTTGCGAGATAAAAGAAAAATTACGATCCACGCATTGAAATTTTCTTAAAGAAATTTTAAGTTTTTGAAGGCTGCACAAAAATATCATTTTCTCAAAAAGTATCCGTCGCATCGCAAAACTAATTGCAGATTTAGAATCCCCATGGAATTTTCTTTTGGATAACATTACCTTTTGTCGATTGGAGCATCTTGGCGCGATATAAGAAAAATTACGATCCACGAATAGAATTTTTTTTTTTTAATTTTTAGTTTTTGAAGGCTGCACAAAAAATATCATTTTCTCAAAAAGTATCCGTCGCATCGCAAAATGGATTGATTTGGAATCCTCATGAAATTTTCTTTCGAATAACATTACCTTTTGTCGATTGGAGCATCTTTGCGAGATAAAAGAAAAATTACGATCCACGCATTGAAATTTTCTTAAAGAAATTTTAAGTTTTTGAAGGCTGCACAAAAATATCATTTTCTCAAAAAGTATCCGTCCCATCGCAAAACCGATTGCAGATTTTGAATCATCATGGAATTTTCTTTCGGATAACAGTACCTTTTGTCGATTGGAGCATCTTGGCGCGATATAAGAAAAATTACGATCCACGAATAGAATTTTTTTTTTAAATTTTTAGTTTTTGAAGGCTGCACAAAAATATCATTTTCTCAAAAAGTATCCGTCGCATCGCAAAATGGATTGATTTGGAATCCTCATGAAATTTTCTTTCGGATAACATTACCTTTTGTCGATTGGAACATCTTGGCGCGATATAAGAGAAATTACGATCCACTCATTTAATATTTTTTTTTAAAGAATTTTTAAGATTTTGAAGGCTGAACAAAAATATCATTTTCTCAAAAAGTATCCGTCGCATCGCAAAAAGGATTGCAGATTTGGAATCCTCATGGAATTTTCTTTCGGATAACATTAGCTATTGTCGATTGGAGCATCTTGGCGAGATAAAAGAAAAATTACGATCCACGCACTGAAATTTTTTTTTTGAGAAATTTTGAGTTTTTGAAGGCTGCACAAAAATATCATTTTCTCAAAAAGTATCCGTCCCATCGCAAAACCGATTGCAGATTTTGAATCCTCATGGAATTTTCTTTCGGATAACAGTACCTTTTGTCGATTGGAGCATCTTGGCGCGATATAAGAAAAATTACGATCCACGAATAGAATTTTTTTTTTTTTTAATTTTTAGTTTTTGAAGGATGCACAAAAATATAATTTTCTCAAAAAGTATCCGTCGCATCGCAAAACGGATTGCAGATTTGGAATCCTCATGGAATTTTTTTTCCGATAACATTAGCTTTTGTCGATTGGAGCATCTTGTCGAGATAAAAGAAAAATTACGATCCACGCACTGAAATTTTTTCTTGAGAAATTTTGAGTTTTTGAAGGCTGCACAAAAATATCATTTTCTCAAAAAGTATCCATCGCATCGCAAAAACTGATTGCAGATTTTGAATCCCAATGGAATTTTCTTTCGGATAACATTACCTTTTGTCGATTGGATCATCTTGGCGCGATATAAGAAAAATTACGATCCACGCATTGAATTTTTTTTAAAGAAATTTTAAGTTTTTGAAAGCTGCACAAAAAAATCATTTTCTCAAAAAGTATCCATCGCATCGCAAAACGGATTGCAGATTTAGAATCCTCATGGAATTTTCTTTCGCAAAATATTACCATTTGTCGATTGGATCATCTCGGCGTGATATAAGAAAAATTACGATCCACGCATTGAATTTTTTTTAAAGAAATTTTAAGTTTTTGAAGGCTGCACAAAAATATCATTTTCTCAAAAAGTATCCGTCGCATCGCAAAACCGATTGCAGATTTATAATTCCCATAGAATTTTCTTTTGGATGGCATTACCTTTTGTCGATTGGAACGATTGGAGCATCTTGGCGTGATAAAAGAAAAATTACGATCCACGCATTGAATTTTTTTTAAAGAAATTTTAAGTTTTTGAAGGCTGCACAAAAATATCACTTTCTCAAAAAGTGTCCGTCGCATCGCAAAACTGATTGCAGATTTAGAATCCACATCGAATTTTCTTTCGGATAACATTTCCTTTTGTCGATTGGAACATCTTGGCGCGATATAAGAGAAATTACGATCCACACATTGAATTTTTTTTTAAGAATTTTTAAGTTTTTGAAGGCTGCACAAAAATATCATTTTCTCAAAAAGTATCCATCGCATCGCAAAATGGATTGATTTGGAATCCTCATGGAATTTTCTTTCGGATAACAGTACCTTTTGTCGATTGGAACATCTTGGCGCGATATACGAGAAATTACGATCCACTCATTTAATTTTTTTTTAAAGAATTTTTAAGTTTTTGAAGGATGAACAAAAATATCATTTTCTCAAAAAGTATCCGTCGCATCGCAAAATGGATTGATTTGGAATCCTCATGAAATTTTCTTTCGGATAACATTACCTTTTGTCGATTGGAGCATCTTGGCGCGATATAAGAAAAATTACGATCCAGGCATTGAAATTTTTTTTAAAGAAATTTTAAGTTTTTGAAGGCTTCAACAAAATATCATTATCTCAAAAAGTATCCCTCGCATCGCAAAACCGATTGCAGATTTATAATTCCCATAGAATTTTCTTTTGGATGGCATTACCTTTTGTCGATTGGAACGATTGCAGCATCTTGGCGTGATAAAAGAGAAATTACGATCCACGCATTGAATTTTTTTTTAAGAATTTTTAAGTTTCTGAAGGCTGCACAAAAATATCATTTTCTCAAAAAGTATCCGTCGCATCGCAAAACCGATTGCAGATTTGAAATCCTCATGGAATTTTCTTTTGGATAGCAGTACCTTTTGTCGATTGGAGCATCTTGGCGCGATATAAGAAAAATTACGATCCACGAATAGAATTTTTTTTTTTTAAATTTTTAGTTTTTGAAGGCTGCACAAAAATATCATTTTCTCAAAAAGTATCCATCGCATCGCAAAATGGATTGATTTGGAATCCTCATGGAATTTTCTTTCGGATAACAGTACCTTTTGTCGATTGGAACATCTTGGCGCGATATACGAGAAATTACGATCCACTCATTTAATTTTTTTTTAAAGAATTTTTAAGTTTTTGAAGGATGAACAAAAATATCATTTTCTCAAAAAGTATCCGTCGCATCGCAAAATGGATTGATTTGGAATCCTCATGAAATTTTCTTTCGGATAACATTACCTTTTGTCGATTGGAGCATCTTTGCGAGATAAAAGAAAAATTACGATCCACGCATTGAAATTTTCTTAAAGAAATTTTAAGTTTTTGAAGGCTGCACAAAAATATCATTTTCTCAAAAAGTATCCGTCGCATCGCAAAACTAATTGCAGATTTAGAATCCCCATGGAATTTTCTTTTGGATAACATTACCTTTTGTCGATTGGAGCATCTTGGCGCGATATAAGAAAAATTACGATCCACGAATAGAATTTTTTTTTTTTAATTTTTAGTTTTTGAAGGCTGCACAAAAATATCATTTTCTCAAAAAGTATCCGTCGCATCGCAAAACCGATTGCAGATTTGAAATCCTCATGGATTTTTCTTTCGGATAACAGTACCTTTTGTCGATTGGAACATCTTGGCGCGATATAAGAGAAATTCGGATCCACTCATTTAATTTTTTTTTTAAAGAATTTTTAAGATTTTGAAGGCTGAATAAAAATATCATTTTCTCAAAAAGTATCCGTCGCATCGCAAAAAGGATTGCAGATTTGGAATCCTCATGGAATTTTCTTTCGGATAACATTAGCTATTGTCGATTGGAGCATCTTGGCGAGATAAAAGAAAAATTACGATCCACGCACTGAAATTTTTTTTTTGAGAAATTTTGAGTTTTTGAAGGCTGCACAAAAATATCATTTTCTCAAAAAGTATCCGTCCCATCGCAAAACCGATTGCAGATTTTGAATCATCATGGAATTTTCTTTCGGATAACAGTACCTTTTGTCGATTGGAGCATCTTGGCGCGATATAAGAAAAATTACGATCCACGAATAGAATTTTTTTTTTAAATTTTTAGTTTTTGAAGGCTGCACAAAAATATTATTTTCTCAAAAAGTATCCGTCGCATCGCAAAATGGATTGATTTGGAATCCTCATGAAATTTTCTTTTGGATAACATTACCTTTTGTCGATTGGAGCATCTTTGCGAGATAAAAGAAAAATTACGATCCACGCATTGAAATTTTCTTAAAGAAATTTTAAGTTTTTGAAGGCTGCACAAAAATATCATTTTCTCAAAAAGTATCCGTCGCATCGCAAAACTAATTGCAGATTTAGAATCCCCATGGAATTTTCTTTTGGATAACATTACCTTTTGTCGATTGGAGCATCTTGGCGCGATATAAGAAAAATTACGATCCACGAATAGAATTTTTTTTTTTTAATTTTTAGTTTTTGAAGGCTGCACAAAAATATCATTTTCTCAAAAAGTATCCGTCGCATCGCAAAACCGATTGCAGATTTGAAATCCTCATGGGTTTTTCTTTCGGATAACAGTACCTTTTGTCGATTGGAACATCTTGGCGCGATATAAGAGAAATTACGATCCACTCATTTAATTTTTTTTTAAAGAATTTTTAAGATTTTGAAGGCTGAACAAAAATATCATTTTCTCAAACAGTATCCGTCGCATCGCAAAAAGGATTGCAGATTTGGAATCCTCATGGAATTTTCTTTCGGATAACATTAGCTATTGTCGATTGGAGCATCTTGGCGAGATAAAAGAAAAATTACGATCCACGCACTGAAATTTTTTTTTTGAGAAATTTTGAGTTTTTGAAGGCTGCACAAAAATATCATTTTCTCAAAAAGTATCCGTCCCATCGCAAAACCGATTGCAGATTTTGAATCCTCATGGAATTTTCTTTCGGATAACAGTACCTTTTGTCGATTGGAGCATCTTGGCGCGATATAAGAAAAATTACGATCCACGAATAGAATTTTTTTTTTTTTAAATTTTTAGTTTTTGAAGGCTGCACAAAAATATAATTTTCTCAAAAAGTATCCGTCGCATCGCATAACATTACCTTTTGTCGATTGGAGCATCTTTGCGAGATAAAAGAAAAATTACGATCCACGCATTGAAATTTTTTTAAAGAAATTTTAAGTTTTTGAAGGCTGCACAAAAATATCATTTTCTCAAAAAGTATCTATCGCATCGCAAAAACTGATTGCAGATTTTGAATCCCAATGGAATTTTCTTTCGGATAACATTACCTTTTGTCGATTGGATCATCTTGGCGCGATATAAGAAAAATTACGATCCACGCATTGAATTTTTTTAAAGAAATTTTAAGTTTTTGAAAGCTGCACAAAAAAATCATTTTCTCAAAAAGTATCCGTCGCATCGCAAAACCGATTGCAGATTTATAATTCCCATAGAATTTTCTTTTGGATGGCATTACCTTTTGTCGATTGGAACGATTGGAGCATCTTGGCGTGATAAAAGAAAAATTACGATCCACGCATTGAATTTTTTTTAAAGAAATTTTAAGTTTTTGAAGGCTGCACAAAAATATCACTTTCTCAAAAAGTGTCCGTCGCATCGCAAAACTGATTGCAGATTTAGAATCCACATCGAATTTTCTTTCGGATAACATTACCTTTTGTCGATTGGAACATCTTGGCGCGATATAAGAGAAATTACGATCCACGCATTGAATTTTTTTTTAAGAATTTTTAAGTTTTTGAAGGCTGCACAAAAATATCATTTTCTTAAAAAGTATCCATCGCATCGCAAAATGGATTGATTTGGAATCCTCATGGAATTTTCTTTCGCATAACAGTACCTTTTGTCGATTGGAACATCTTGGCGCGATATACGAGAAATTACGATCCACTCATTTAATTTTTTTTTAAAGAATTTTTAAGTTTTTGAAGGATGAACAAAAATATCATTTTCTCAAAAAGTATCCGTCGCATCGCAAAATGGATTGATTTGGAATCCTCATGAAATTTTCTTTCGGATAACATTACCTTTTGTCGATTGGAGCATCTTGGCGCGATATAAGAAAAATTACGATCCAGGCATTGAAATTTTTTTTAAAGAAATTTTAAGTTTTTGAAGGCTTCAACAAAATATCATTATCTCAAAAAGTATCCCTCGCATCGCAAAACCGATTGCAGATTTATAATTCCCATAGAATTTTCTTTTGGATGGCATTACCTTTTGTCGATTGGAACGATTGCAGCATCTTGGCGTGATAAAAGAGAAATTACGATCCACGCATTGAATTTTTTTTTAAGAATTTTTAAGTTTCTGAAGGCTGCACAAAAATATCATTTTCTCAAAAAGTATCCGTCGCATCGCAAAACCGATTGCAGATTTGAAATCCTCATGGAATTTTCTTTTGGATAGCAGTACCTTTTGTCGATTGGAGCATCTTGGCGCGATATAAGAAAAATTACGATCCACGAATAGAATTTTTTTTTTTTAAATTTTTAGTTTTTGAAGGCTGCACAAAAATATCATTTTCTCAAAAAGTATCCATCGCATCGCAAAATGGATTGATTTGGAATCCTCATGGAATTTTCTTTCGGATAACAGTACCTTTTGTCGATTGGAACATCTTGGCGCGATATACGAGAAATTACGATCCACTCATTTAATTTTTTTTTAAAGAATTTTTAAGTTTTTGAAGGATGAACAAAAATATCATTTTCTCAAAAAGTATCCGTCGCATCGCAAAATGGATTGATTTGGAATCCTCATGAAATTTTCTTTCGGATAACATTACCTTTTGTCGATTGGAGCATCTTTGCGAGATAAAAGAAAAATTACGATCCACGCATTGAAATTTTCTTAAAGAAATTTTAAGTTTTTGAAGGCTGCACAAAAATATCATTTTCTCAAAAAGTATCCGTCGCATCGCAAAACTAATTGCAGATTTAGAATCCCCATGGAATTTTCTTTTGGATAACATTACCTTTTGTCGATTGGAGCATCTTGGCGCGATATAAGAAAAATTACGATCCACGAATAGAATTTTTTTTTTTTAATTTTTAGTTTTTGAAGGCTGCACAAAAATATCATTTTCTCAAAAAGTATCCGTCGCATCGCAAAACCGATTGCAGATTTGAAATCCTCATGGATTTTTCTTTCGGATAACAGTACCTTTTGTCGATTGGAACATCTTGGCGCGATATAAGAGAAATTCGGATCCACTCATTTAATTTTTTTTTTAAAGAATTTTTAAGATTTTGAAGGCTGAATAAAAATATCATTTTCTCAAAAAGTATCCGTCGCATCGCAAAAAGGATTGCAGATTTGGAATCCTCATGGAATTTTCTTTCGGATAACATTAGCTATTGTCGATTGGAGCATCTTGGCGAGATAAAAGAAAAATTACGATCCACGCACTGAAATTTTTTTTTTGAGAAATTTTGAGTTTTTGAAGGCTGCACAAAAATATCATTTTCTCAAAAAGTATCCGTCCCATCGCAAAACCGATTGCAGATTTTGAATCATCATGGAATTTTCTTTCGGATAACAGTACCTTTTGTCGATTGGAGCATCTTGGCGCGATATAAGAAAAATTACGATCCACGAATAGAATTTTTTTTTTAAATTTTTAGTTTTTGAAGGCTGCACAAAAATATTATTTTCTCAAAAAGTATCCGTCGCATCGCAAAATGGATTGATTTGGAATCCTCATGAAATTTTCTTTTGGATAACATTACCTTTTGTCGATTGGAGCATCTTTGCGAGATAAAAGAAAAATTACGATCCACGCATTGAAATTTTCTTAAAGAAATTTTAAGTTTTTGAAGGCTGCACAAAAATATCATTTTCTCAAAAAGTATCCGTCGCATCGCAAAACTAATTGCAGATTTAGAATCCCCATGGAATTTTCTTTTGGATAACATTACCTTTTGTCGATTGGAGCATCTTGGCGCGATATAAGAAAAATTACGATCCACGAATAGAATTTTTTTTTTTTAATTTTTAGTTTTTGAAGGCTGCACAAAAATATCATTTTCTCAAAAAGTATCCGTCGCATCGCAAAACCGATTGCAGATTTGAAATCCTCATGGGTTTTTCTTTCGGATAACAGTACCTTTTGTCGATTGGAACATCTTGGCGCGATATAAGAGAAATTACGATCCACTCATTTAATTTTTTTTAAAGAATTTTTAAGATTTTGAAGGCTGAACAAAAATATCATTTTCTC
Source organism: Chalcosyrphus nemorum (assembly GCA_949716465.1). Lineage (NCBI taxonomy): Eukaryota > Metazoa > Arthropoda > Insecta > Diptera > Syrphidae > Chalcosyrphus > Chalcosyrphus nemorum. The sequence goes on along the minus strand of CATIXX010000022.1, from coordinate 13,833 downwards.
AAACAGTATCCGTCGCATCGCAAAAAGGATTGCAGATTTGGAATCCTCATGGAATTTTCTTTCGGATAACATTAGCTATTGTCGATTGGAGCATCTTGGCGAGATAAAAGAAAAATTACGATCCACGCACTGAAATTTTTTTTTTGAGAAATTTTGAGTTTTTGAAGGCTGCACAAAAATATCATTTTCTCAAAAAGTATCCGTCCCATCGCAAAACCGATTGCAGATTTTGAATCCTCATGGAATTTTCTTTCGGATAACAGTACCTTTTGTCGATTGGAGCATCTTGGCGCGATATAAGAAAAATTACGATCCACGAATAGAATTTTTTTTTTTTTAAATTTTTAGTTTTTGAAGGCTGCACAAAAATATAATTTTCTCAAAAAGTATCCCTCGCATCGCATAACATTACCTTTTGTCGATTGGAGCATCTTTGCGAGATAAAAGAAAAATTACGATCCACGCATTGAAATTTTTTTAAAGAAATTTTAAGTTTTTGAAGGCTGCACAAAAATATCATTTTCTCAAAAAGTATCTATCGCATCGCAAAAACTGATTGCAGATTTTGAATCCCAATGGAATTTTCTTTCGGATAACATTACCTTTTGTCGATTGGATCATCTTGGCGCGATATAAGAAAAATTACGATCCACGCATTGAATTTTTTTAAAGAAATTTTAAGTTTTTGAAAGCTGCACAAAAAAATCATTTTCTCAAAAAGTATCCGTCGCATCGCAAAACCGATTGCAGATTTATAATTCCCATAGAATTTTCTTTTGGATGGCATTACCTTTTGTCGATTGGAACGATTGGAGCATCTTGGCGTGATAAAAGAAAAATTACGATCCACGCATTGAATTTTTTTTAAAGAAATTTTAAGTTTTTGAAGGCTGCACAAAAATATCACTTTCTCAAAAAGTGTCCGTCGCATCGCAAAACTGATTGCAGATTTAGAATCCACATCGAATTTTCTTTCGGATAACATTACCTTTTGTCGATTGGAACATCTTGGCGCGATATAAGAGAAATTACGATCCACGCATTGAATTTTTTTTTAAGAATTTTTAAGTTTTTGAAGGCTGCACAAAAATATCATTTTCTCAAAAAGTATCCATCGCATCGCAAAATGGATTGATTTGGAATCCTCATGGAATTTTCTTTCGGATAACAGTACCTTTTGTCGATTGGAACATCTTGGCGCGATATACGAGAAATTACGATCCACTCATTTAATTTTTTTTTAAAGAATTTTTAAGTTTTTGAAGGATGAACAAAAATATCATTTTCTCAAAAAGTATCCGTCGCATCGCAAAATGGATTGATTTGGAATCCTCATGAAATTTTCTTTCGGATAACATTACCTTTTGTCGATTGGAGCATCTTGGCGCGATATAAGAAAAATTACGATCCAGGCATTGAAATTTTTTTTAAAGAAATTTTAAGTTTTTGAAGGCTTCAACAAAATATCATTATCTCAAAAAGTATCCCTCGCATCGCAAAACCGATTGCAGATTTATAATTCCCATAGAATTTTCTTTTGGATGGCATTACCTTTTGTCGATTGGAACGATTGGAGCATCTTGGCGTGATAAAAGAAAAATTACGATCCACGTATTGAATTTTTTTTTAAGAAATTTTAAGTTTTTGAAGGCTGCACAAAAATATCATTTTCTCAAAAAGTGTCCGTCGCATCGTAAAACTGATTGCAGATTTAGAATCCCCATCGAATTTTCTTTCGGATAACATTACCTTTTGTCAATTGGAACATCTTGGCGCGATATAAGAGAAATTACGATCCACGCATTGAATTTTTTTTTAAGAATTTTTAAGTTTCTGAAGGCTGCACAAAAATATCATTTTCTCAAAAAGTATCCATCGCATCGCAAAATGGATTGATTTGGAATCCTCATGGAATTTTCTTTCGGATAACAGTACCTTTTGTCGATTGGAACATCTTGGCGCGATATACGAGAAATTACGATCCACTCATTTAATTTTTTTTTAAAGAATTTTTAAGTTTTTGAAGGATGAACAAAAATATCATTTTCTCAAAAAGTATCCGTCGCATCGCAAAATGGATTGATTTGGAATCCTCATGAAATTTTCTTTCGGATAACATTACCTTTTGTCGATTGGAGCATCTTTGCGAGATAAAAGAAAAATTACGATCCACGCATTGAAATTTTCTTAAAGAAATTTTAAGTTTTTGAAGGCTGCACAAAAATATCATTTTCTCAAAAAGTATCCGTCGCATCGCAAAACTAATTGCAGATTTAGAATCCCCATGGAATTTTCTTTTGGATAACATTACCTTTTGTCGATTGGAGCATCTTGGCGCGATATAAGAAAAATTACGATCCACGAATAGAATTTTTTTTTTTTAATTTTTAGTTTTTGAAGGCTGCACAAAAATATCATTTTCTCAAAAAGTATCCGTCGCATCGCAAAACCGATTGCAGATTTGAAATCCTCATGGATTTTTCTTTCGGATAACAGTACCTTTTGTCGATTGGAACATCTTGGCGCGATATAAGAGAAATTCGGATCCACTCATTTAATTTTTTTTTTAAAGAATTTTTAAGATTTTGAAGGCTGAATAAAAATATCATTTTCTCAAAAAGTATCCGTCGCATCGCAAAAAGGATTGCAGATTTGGAATCCTCATGGAATTTTCTTTCGGATAACATTAGCTATTGTCGATTGGAGCATCTTGGCGAGATAAAAGAAAAATTACGATCCACGCACTGAAATTTTTTTTTTGAGAAATTTTGAGTTTTTGAAGGCTGCACAAAAATATCATTTTCTCAAAAAGTATCCGTCCCATCGCAAAACCGATTGCAGATTTTGAATCATCATGGAATTTTCTTTCGGATAACAGTACCTTTTGTCGATTGGAGCATCTTGGCGCGATATAAGAAAAATTACGATCCACGAATAGAATTTTTTTTTTAAATTTTTAGTTTTTGAAGGCTGCACAAAAATATCATTTTCTCAAAAAGTATCCGTCGCATCGCAAAATGGATTGATTTGGAATCCTCATGAAATTTTCTTTCGGATAACATTACCTGTTGTCGATTGGAGCATCTTTGCGAGATAAAAGAAAAATTACGACCCACGCATTGAAATTTTCTTAAAGAAATTTTAAGTTTTTGAAGGCTGCACAAAAATATCATTTTCTCAAAAAGTATCCGTCGCATCGCAAAACTAATTGCAGATTTAGAATCCCCATGGAATTTTCTTTTGGATAACATTACCTTTTGTCGATTGGAGCATCTTGGCGCGATATAAGAAAAATTACGATCCACGAATAGAATTTTTTTTTTTTAATTTTTAGTTTTTGAAGGCTGCACAAAAATATCATTTTCTCAAAAAGTATCCGTCGCATCGCAAAACCGATTGCAGATTTGAAATCCTCATGGATTTTTCTTTCGGATAACAGTACCTTTTGTCGATTGGAACATCTTGGCGCGATATAAGAGAAATTACGATCCACTCATTTAATTTTTTTTTAAAGAATTTTTAAGATTTTGAAGGCTGAACAAAAATATCATTTTCTCAAACAGTATCCGTCGCATCGCAAAAAGGATTGCAGATTTGGAATCCTCATGGAATTTTCTTTCGGATAACATTAGCTATTGTCGATTGGAGCATCTTGGCGAGATAAAAGAAAAATTACGATCCACGCACTGAAATTTTTTTTTTGAGAAATTTTGAGTTTTTGAAGGCTGCACAAAAATATCATTTTCTCAAAAAGTATCCGTCCCATCGCAAAACCGATTGCAGATTTTGAATCCTCATGGAATTTTCTTTCGGATAACAGTACCTTTTGTCGATTGGAGCATCTTGGCGCGATATAAGAAAAATTACGATCCACGAATAGAATATTTTTTTTTTAAATTTTTAGTTTTTGAAGGCTGCACAAAAATATAATTTTCTCAAAAAGTATCCGTCGCATCGCAAAACGGATTGCAGATTTGGAATCCTCATGGAATTTTTTTTCGGATAACATTACCTTTTGTCGATTGGAGCATCTTTGCGAGATAAAAGAAAAATTACGATCCACGCATTGAAATTTTCTTAAAGAAATTTTAAGTTTTTGAAGGCTGCACAAAAATATCATTTTCTCAAAAAGTATCCGTCGCATCGCAAAACTAATTGCAGATTTAGAATCCCCATGGAATTTTCTTTTGGATAACATTACCTTTTGTCGATTGGAGCATCTTGGCGCGATATAAGAAAAATTACGATCCACGAATAGAATTTTTTTTTTTTAATTTTTAGTTTTTGAAGGCTGCACAAAAATATCATTTTCTCAAAAAGTATCCGTCGCATCGCAAAACCGATTGCAGATTTGAAATCCTCATGGATTTTTCTTTCGGATAACAGTACCTTTTGTCGATTGGAACATCTTGGCGCGATATAAGAGAAATTACGATCCACTCATTTAATTTTTTTTTAAAGAATTTTTAAGATTTTGAAGGCTGAACAAAAATATCATTTTCTCAAACAGTATCCGTCGCATCGCAAAAAGGATTGCAGATTTGGAATCCTCATGGAATTTTCTTTCGGATAACATTAGCTATTGTCGATTGGAGCATCTTGGCGAGATAAAAGAAAAATTACGATCCACGCACTGAAATTTTTTTTTTGAGAAATTTTGAGTTTTTGAAGGCTGCACAAAAATATCATTTTCTCAAAAAGTATCCGTCCCATCGCAAAACCGATTGCAGATTTTGAATCCTCATGGAATTTTCTTTCGGATAACAGTACCTTTTGTCGATTGGAGCATCTTGGCGCGATATAAGAAAAATTACGATCCACGAATAGAATATTTTTTTTTTAAATTTTTAGTTTTTGAAGGCTGCACAAAAATATAATTTTCTCAAAAAGTATCCGTCGCATCGCAAAACGGATTGCAGATTTGGAATCCTCATGGAATTTTTTTTCGGATAACATTACCTTTTGTCGATTGGAGCATCTTTGCGAGATAAAAGAAAAATTACGATCCACGCATTGAAATTTTTTTAAAGAAATTTTAAGTTTTTGAAGGCTGCACAAAAATATCATTTTCTCAAAAAGTATCTATCGCATCGCAAAAACTGATTGCAGATTTTGAATCCCAATGGAATTTTCTTTCGGATAACATTACCTTTTGTCGATTGGATCATCTTGGCGCGATATAAGAAAAATTACGATCCACGCATTGAATTTTTTTAAAGAAATTTTAAGTTTTTGAAAGCTGCACAAAAATATCATTTCCTCAAAAAGTATCCATCGCATCGCAAAACGGATTGCAGATTTTGAATCCTCATGGAATTTTCTTTCGGATAACAGTACCTTTTGTCGATTGGAGCATCTTGGCGCGATATAAGAAAAATTACGATCCACGAATAGAATTTTTTTTTTTTAAATTTTTAGTTTTTGAAGGCTGCACAAAAATATCATTTTCTCAAAAAGTATCCGTCGCATCGCAAAACGGATTGCAGATTTGGAATCCTCATGGAATTTTTTTTCGGATAACATTAGCTTTTGTCGATTGGAGCATCTTGTCGAGATAAAAGAAAAATTACGATCCACGCACTGAAATTTTTTTTTGAGAAATTTTGAGTTTTTGAAGGCTGCACAAAAATATCATTTTCTCAAAAAGTATCCATCGCATCGCAAAAACTGATTGCAGATTTTGAATCCCAATGGAATTTTCTTTCGGATAACATTACCTTTTGTCGATTGGATCATCTTGGCGCGATATAAGAAAAATTACGATCCACGCATTGAATTTTTTTTAAAGAAATTTTAAGTTTTTGAAAGCTGCACAAAAAAATCATTTTCTCAAAAAGTATCCATCGCATCGCAAAACGGATTGCAGATTTAGAATCCTCATGGAATTTTCTTTCGGATAATATTACCTTTTGTCGATTGGATCATCTCGGCGCGATATAAGAAAAATTACGATCCACGCATTGAATTTTTTTTAAAGAAATTTTAAGTTTTTGAAGGCTGCACAAAAATATCATTTTCTCAAACAGTATCCGTCGCATCGCAAAAAGGATTGCAGATTTGGAATCCTCATGAAATTTTCTTTCGGATAACATTACCTTTTGTCGATTGGAGCATCTTGGCGCGATATAAGAAAAATTACGATCCACGCATTGAAATTTTTTTTAAAGAAATTTTAAGTTTTTGAAGGCTTCAACAAAATATCATTATCTCAAAAAGTATCCGTCGCATCGCAAAACCGATTGCAGATTTATAATTCCCATAGAATTTTCTTTTGGATGGCATTACCTTTTGTCGATTGGAACGATTGGAGCATCTTTGCGAGATAAAAGAAAAATTACGATCCACGCATTGAAATTTTTTTAAAGAAATTTTAAGTTTTTGAAGGCTGCACAAAAATATCATTTTCTCAAAAAGTATCTATCGCATCGCAAAAACTGATTGCAGATTTTGAATCCCAATGGAATTTTCTTTCGGATAACATTACCTTTTGTCGATTGGATCATCTTGGCGCGATATAAGAAAAATTACGATCCACGCATTGAATTTTTTTAAAGAAATTTTAAGTTTTTGAAAGCTGCACAAAAATATCATTTCCTCAAAAAGTATCCATCGCATCGCAAAACGGATTGCAGATTTTGAATCCTCATGGAATTTTCTTTCGGATAACAGTACCTTTTGTCGATTGGAGCATCTTGGCGCGATATAAGAAAAATTACGATCCACGAATAGAATTTTTTTTTTTTAAATTTTTAGTTTTTGAAGGCTGCACAAAAATATCATTTTCTCAAAAAGTATCCGTCGCATCGCAAAACGGATTGCAGATTTGGAATCCTCATGGAATTTTTTTTCGGATAACATTAGCTTTTGTCGATTGGAGCATCTTGTCGAGATAAAAGAAAAATTACGATCCACGCACTGAAATTTTTTTTTGAGAAATTTTGAGTTTTTGAAGGCTGCACAAAAATATCATTTTCTCAAAAAGTATCCATCGCATCGCAAAAACTGATTGCAGATTTTGAATCCCAATGGAATTTTCTTTCGGATAACATTACCTTTTGTCGATTGGATCATCTTGGCGCGATATAAGAAAAATTACGATCCACGCATTGAATTTTTTTTAAAGAAATTTTAAGTTTTTGAAAGCTGCACAAAAAAATCATTTTCTCAAAAAGTATCCATCGCATCGCAAAACGGATTGCAGATTTAGAATCCTCATGGAATTTTCTTTCGGATAATATTACCTTTTGTCGATTGGATCATCTCGGCGCGATATAAGAAAAATTACGATCCACGCATTGAATTTTTTTTAAAGAAATTTTAAGTTTTTGAAGGCTGCACAAAAATATCATTTTCTCAAACAGTATCCGTCGCATCGCAAAAAGGATTGCAGATTTGGAATCCTCATGAAATTTTCTTTCGGATAACATTACCTTTTGTCGATTGGAGCATCTTGGCGCGATATAAGAAAAATTACGATCCACGCATTGAAATTTTTTTTAAAGAAATTTTAAGTTTTTGAAGGCTTCAACAAAATATCATTATCTCAAAAAGTATCCGTCGCATCGCAAAACCGATTGCAGATTTATAATTCCCATAGAATTTTCTTTTGGATGGCATTACCTTTTGTCGATTGGAACGATTGGAGCATCTTGGCGTGATAAAAGAAAAATTACGATCCACGCATTGAATTTTTTTTAAAGAAATTTTAAGTTTTTGAAGGCTGCACAAAAATATCATTTTCTCAAAAAGTATCTATCGCATCGCAAAAACTGATTGCAGATTTTGAATCCCAATGGAATTTTCTTTCGGATAACATTACCTTTTGTCAATTGGAACATCTTGGCGCGATATAAGAGAAATTACGATCCACGCATTGAATTTTTTTTTAAGAATTTTTAAGTTTCTGAAGGCTGCACAAAAATATCATTTTCTCAAAAAGTATCCGTCGCATCGCAAAACCGATTGCAGATTTGAAATCCTCATGGAATTTTCTTTCGGATAGCAGTACCTTTTGTCGATTGGAGCATCTTGGCGCGATATAAGAAAAATTACGATATACGAATAGAATTTTTTTTTTTTAAATTTTTAGTTTTTGAAGGCTGCACAAAAATATCATTTTCTCAAAAAGTATCCATCGCATCGCAAAATGGATTGATTTGGAATCCTCATGGAATTTTCTTTCGGATAACATTAGCTATTGTCGATTGGAGCATCTTGGCGCGATATAAGAAAAATTACGATCCACGAATAGAATTTTTTTTTTTTTAATTTTTAGTTTTTGAAGGCTGCACAAAAATATCATTTTCTCAAAAAGTATCCGTCCCATCGCAAAACCGATTGCAGATTTTGAATCATCATGGAATTTTCTTTCGGATAACAGTACCTTTTGTCGATTGGAGCATCTTGGCGCGATATAAGAAAAATTACGATCCACGAATAGAATTTTTTTTTTTAAATTTTTAGTTTTTGAAGGCTGCACAAAAATATTATTTTCTCAAAAAGTATCCGTCGCATCGCAAAATGGATTGATTTGGAATCCTCATGAAATTTTCTTTCGGATAACATTACCTTTTGTCGATTGGAGCATCTTTGCGAGATAAAAGAAAAATTACGATCCACGCATTGAAATTTTTTTAAAGAAATTTTAAGTTTTTTAAGGCTGCACAAAAATATCATTTTCTCAAAAAGTATCCGTCGCATCGCAAAACTAATTGCAGATTTAGAATCCCCATGGAATTTTCTTTCGGATAACATTACCTATTTGTCGATTGGAGCATCTTGGCGCGATATAAGAAAAATTACGATCCACGAATAGAATTTTTTTTTTTTAAATTTTTAGTTTTTGAAGGCTGCACAAAAATATCATTTTCTCAAAAAGTATCCGTCGCATCGCAAAACCGATTGCAGATTTGAAATCCACATGGAATTTTCTTTCGGATAACAGTACCTTTTGTCGATTGGAACATCTTGGCGCGATATAAGAGAAATTACGATCCACTCATTTAATTTTTTTTTAAAGAATTTTTAAGTTTTTTTGATTCTGAACAAAAATATCATTTTCTCAAAAAGTATCCGTCGCATCGCAAAACTAATTGCAGATTTAGAATCCCCATGGAATTTTCTTTCGGATAACATTACCTTTTGTCGATTGGAGCATCTTGGCGCGATATAAGAAAAATTACGATCCACGAATAGAATTTTTTTTTTTTAATTTTTAGTTTTTGAAGGCTGCACAAAAATATCATTTTCTCAAAAAGTATCGGTCACATCGCAAAACCGATTGCAGATTTGAAATCCTCATGGAATTTTCTTTCGGATAAAATTCCTTTTTGTCGATTGGAACATCTTGGCGCGATATAAGAGAAATTACGATCCACTCATTTAATTTTTTTTTTAAAGAATTTTTAAGTTTTTGAAGGCTGAACAAAAATATCATTTTCTCAAAAAGTATCCGCCGCATCGCAAAACGGATTGCAGATTTAGAATCCTCATGAAATTTTCTTTCCGATAACATTAGCTATTGTCGATTGGAGCATCTTGGCGAGATAAAAGAAAAATTACGATCCACGCACTGAAATTTTTTTTTTGAGAAATTTTGAGTTTTTGAAGGCTGCACAAAAATATCATTTTCTCAAAAAGTATCCGTCCCATCGCAAAACCGATTGCAGATTTGAAATCCTCATGAAATTTTCTTTCGGATAACAGTACCTTTTGTCGATTGGAACATCTTGGCGCGATATAAGAGAAATTACGATCCACTCATTTAATTTTTTTTTTAAAGAATTTTTAAGTTTTTTTGATTCTGAACAAAAATATCATTTTCTCAAAAAGTATCCGTCGCATCGCAAAACTAATTGCAGATTTAGAATCCCCATGGAATTTTCTTTCGGATAACATTACCTTTTGTCGATTGGAGCATCTTGGCGCGATATAAGAAAAATTACGATCCACGAATAGAATTTTTTTTTTAAATTTTTAGTTTTTGAAGGCTGCACAAAAATATCATTTTCTCAAAAAGTATCGGTCACATCGCAAAACCGATTGCAGATTTGAAATCCTCATGGAATTTTCTTTTGGATAAAATTCCTTTTTGTCGATTGGAGCATCTTGGCGTGATAAAAGAAAAATTACGATCCACGCATTGAATTTTTTTAAAGAAATTTTAAGTTTTTGAAGGCTGCACAAAAATATCATTTTCTCAAAAAGTATCTATCGCATCGCAAAAACTGATTGCAGATTTTGAATCCCAATGGAATTTTCTTTCGGATAACATTACCTTTTGTCAATTGGAACATCTTGGCGCGATATAAGAGAAATTACGATCCACGCATTGAATTTTTTTTTAAGAATTTTTAAGTTTCTGAAGGCTGCACAAAAATATCATTTTCTCAAAAAGTATCCGTCGCATCGCAAAACCGATTGCAGATTTGAAATCCTCATGGAATTTTCTTTCGGATAGCAGTACCTTTTGTCGATTGGAGCATCTTGGCGCGATATAAGAAAAATTACGATCCACGCATTGATTTTTTTACAGAATTTTTAGTTTTTGAAGGCTGCACAAAAATATCATTTTCTCAAAAAGTATCCATCGCATCGCAAAATGGATTGATTTGGAATCCTCATGGAATTTTCTTTCGGATAACAGTACCTTTTGTCGATTGGAACATCTTGGCGCGATATACGAGAAATTACGATCCACTCATTTAATTTTTTTTTAAAGAATTTTTAAGTTTTTGAAGGATGAACAAAAATATCATTTTCTCAAAAAGTATCCGTCGCATCGCAAAATGGATTGATTTGGAATCCTCATGAAATTTTCTTTCGGATAACATTACCTTTTGTCGATTGGAGCATCTTTGCGAGATAAAAGAAAAATTACGATCCACGCATTGAAATTTTCTTAAAGAAATTTTAAGTTTTTGAAGGCTGCACAAAAATATCATTTTCTCAAAAAGTATCCGTCGCATCGCAAAACTAATTGCAGATTTAGAATCCCCATGGAATTTTCTTTCGGATAACATTACCTTTTGTCGATTGGAGCATCTTGGCGCGATATAAGAAAAATTACGATCCACGAATAGAATTTTTTTTTTTTAATTTTTAGTTTTTGAAGGCTGCACAAAAATATCATTTTCTCAAAAAGTATCGGTCACATCGCAAAACCGATTGCAGATTTGAAATCCTCATGGAATTTTCTTTCGGATTAAATTCCTTTTTGTCGATTGGAACATCTTGGCGCGATATAAGAGAAATTACGATCCACTCATTTAATTTTTTTTTTAAAGAATTTTTAAGTTTTTGAAGGCTGAACAAAAATATCATTTTCTCAAAAAGTATCCGCCGCATCGCAAAACGGATTGCAGATTTAGAATCCTCATGAAATTTTCTTTCCGATAACATTAGCTATTGTCGATTGGAGCATCTTGGCGAGATAAAAGAAAAATTACGATCCACGCACTGAAATTTTTTTTTTGAGAAATTTTGAGTTTTTGAAGGCTGCACAAAAATATCATTTTCTCAAAAAGTATCCGTCCCATCGCAAAACCGATTGCAGATTTGAAATCCTCATGAAATTTTCTTTCGGATAACAGTACCTTTTGTCGATTGGAACATCTTGGCGCGATATAAGAGAAATTACGATCCACTCATTTAATTTTTTTTTTAAAGAATTTTTAAGTTTTTTTGATTCTGAACAAAAATATCATTTTCTCAAAAAGTATCCGTCGCATCGCAAAACTAATTGCAGATTTAGAATCCCCATGGAATTTTCTTTCGGATAACATTACCTTTTGTCGATTGGAGCATCTTGGCGCGATATAAGAAAAATTACGATCCACGAATAGAATTTTTTTTTTAAATTTTTAGTTTTTGAAGGCTGCACAAAAATATCATTTTCTCAAAAAGTATCGGTCACATCGCAAAACCGATTGCAGATTTGAAATCCTCATGGAATTTTCTTTCGGATAAAATTCCTTTTTGTCGATTGGAGCATCTTGGCGTGATAAAAGAAAAATTACGATCCACGCATTGAATTTTTTTAAAGAAATTTTAAGTTTTTGAAGGCTGCACAAAAATATCATTTTCTCAAAAAGTATCTATCGCATCGCAAAAACTGATTGCAAATTTTGAATCCCAATGGAATTTTCTTTCGGATAACATTACCTTTTGTCAATTGGAACATCTTGGCGCGATATAAGAGAAATTACGATCCACGCATTGAATTTTTTTTTAAGAATTTTTAAGTTTCTGAAGGCTGCACAAAAATATCATTTTCTCAAAAAGTATCCGTCGCATCGCAAAACCGATTGCAGATTTGAAATCCTCATGGAATTTTCTTTCGGATAGCAGTACCTTTTGTCGATTGGAGCATCTTGGCGCGATATAAGAAAAATTACGATCCACGCATTGATTTTTTTACAGAATTTTTAGTTTTTGAAGGCTGCACAAAAATATCATTTTCTCAAAAAGTATCCATCGCATCGCAAAATGGATTGATTTGGAATCCTCATGGAATTTTCTTTCGGATAACAGTACCTTTTGTCGATTGGAACATCTTGGCGCGATATACGAGAAATTACGATCCACTCATTTAATTTTTTTTTAAAGAATTTTTAAGTTTTTGAAGGATGAACAAAAATATCATTTTCTCAAAAAGTATCCGTCGCATCGCAAAATGGATTGATTTGGAATCCTCATGAAATTTTCTTTCGGATAACATTACCTTTTGTCGATTGGAGCATCTTTGCGAGATAAAAGAAAAATTACGATCCACGCATTGAAATTTTCTTAAAGAAATTTTAAGTTTTTGAAGGCTGCACAAAAATATCATTTTCTCAAAAAGTATCCGTCGCATCGCAAAACTAATTGCAGATTTAGAATCCCCATGGAATTTTCTTTCGGATAACAGTACCTTTTGTCGATTGGAACATCTTGGCGCGATATAAGAGAAATTCGGATCCACTCATTTAATTTTTTTTTTAAAGAATTTTTAAGATTTTGAAGGCTGAATAAAAATATCATTTTCTCAAAAAGTATCCGTCGCATCGCAAAAAGGATTGCAGATTTGGAATCCTCATGGAATTTTCTTTCGGATAACATTAGCTATTGTCGATTGGAGCATCTTGGCGCGATATAAGAAAAATTACGATCCACGAATAGAATTTTTTTTTTTTAATTTTTAGTTTTTGAAGGCTGCACAAAAATATCATTTTCTCAAAAAGTATCCGTCGCATCGCAAAACCGATTGCAGATTTAAAATCCTCATGGATTTTTCTTTCGGATAACAGTACCTTTTGTCGATTGGAGCATCTTGGCGCGATATAAGAAAAATTACGATCCACGAATAGAATTTTTTTTTTTTTAATTTTTAGTTTTTGAAGGCTGCACAAAAATATCATTTTCTCAAAAAGTATCCGTCGCATCGCAAAACGGATTGCAGATTTGGAATCCTCATGGAATTTTTTTTCGGATAACATTAGCTTTTGTCGATTGGAGCATCTTGTCGAGATAAAAGAAAAATTACGATCCACGCACTGAAATTTTTTTTTGAGAAATTTTGAGTTTTTGAAGGCTGCACAAAAATATCATTTTCTCAAAAAGTATCCATCGCATCGCAAAAACTGATTGCAGATTTTGAATCCCAATGGAATTTTCTTTCGGATAACATTACCTTTTGTCGATTGGATCATCTTGGCGCGATATAAGAAAAATTACGATCCACGCATTGAAATTTTTTTTAAAGAAATTTTAAGTTTTTGAAGGCTTCAACAAAATATCATTATCTCAAAAAGTATCCGTCGCATCGCAAAACCGATTGCAGATTTATAATTCCCA